>CM035794.1:75910007-75915007 GCA_020466265.1 Siphamia tubifer
TTATGTTTTAATTATTAGTTTTGGTTTTTGCTACTGTTTGTGTTTTCTGTGAGGGGCTTCTAGAGGATAAAAGTCAGAATAATCATAATGCAGAGAGGAAGAAGGGATGATGTTCACCCTAATATGGGCTACATTCTGTACAGGACACACTGGGTTAAGTTACAGAGCAGAGCAGGGCGATATCTGTAATTGCAGTCTGCTTTCTCTTTGGCATGCATCTCCACGTGCATCTTTGAAAAGACATTTTAGACACTGTAGCCCGTTGGTTTTCATCTGAATGCATAGATGTAGCACAAAGACATATGAGGGATGACTCACACTAAGCTCTCAGGGCTCTGTGTGAACACAAATATCGATTTTGGTCATGTTTCGATGATCAAATTCACATTATTATTTTATTTATTCATGTATTTTTAAGTTGTTTGGTGCATGCCTATAGCAGTGGGCTGAAGCCTGGTGGGAGTCAGGGAGGTGTCACAACAAACTCTCTGTGTTCAAGACAGAAAAAGGGAGAGAGGTGATTTTAGCGCTGTGACCTTGGGTGCTGAATTATTCACAAGCAGGCTTCCATGCTTGTGAAATGCTGCAGGGAACACGTTTAACAATTAAACAAAACATTTTAATGGGTGTTTCTGAAACGCCCCAAAACAGCACCGTTCTATTTTTTGGAAAAGACAGACAGACCGACAGACAGACAGGATTCCAGTCCTTTTATTTTCCCTCTTCAACATCCTCATCATTGTCACTTTGTGGGAAGTGCTGCGTCTTGCAAAGTGCTCAAATATTTATGTGGAAGAGGCAGTATTATAAAACAATGAGTTTTATTTAGCCTAGGTGCAGTAGTAGTCACTGCAGGACTACACAAAATGATAATCACTGCTATCGATTTGGAGGTAGGCAGCTTGTTTATCCAATGTGGAATCATTAATGGAAACAGCCACCAGCAAACTAAGGTTATTTTGTGCAATGGAAGTCGTCTGGATTTTAATTACATTTTGTGTTGGGAGCATCAGTTACTAATCCTGTCTTATGTAATAATGCAAGGTAATGTAGATCATATAATAGGGATAATACAGACACGCTTATGTAAATCTACACGTAACAATCGGATTCAGAGACAATTTTTTTTTTTGTAATTTTCTGTTTATTAAGGCAGTTAGGATACATACGTTAAAGGCTATTATACAGCCATTTTTCCTTTTAGTCTTTACACAGTCAATTCCCTTACCAAAACTAAAACAGGTAAATAAAACAAAAATAAATACAAATATTTATGGTAGAGTAACCCCCCCCCCACAAAAAAATCCATTCTTAATCATCACATGATTGTGTACCCGAGCCCCTTTTTAAGATTTTTTCCCCCATACACATGGTGTCAAACTAATTTTAGTTCAGAGGCCACATTCAGCCTAATATAGTATATATATGGTATATATATATATATATATATATATATATATATATATATATATATATATATATATATATATATATATGGTATATATAATATGGTATGAAAATGTTTACATCTACAAACTATACTGGAACTATTAACAGCCTGCCTTGGTGGAGGTTTGTGCTCTCACAGTGCTTTTCTAGTTCATTATTATTATTATTATTATTTTTTATTTTTTTTTAACCTTTGTTAAGTGATTTATCATTTTTCCATGTAAACCATGTATTTTCCTATATTTTATTTACTGATCATGTAGTTATCCATCAAAGCTCAGATTAAAGTTGAGGTTTATTATATCAAATATGGAGAAAACTAAAGGAAAAGCAACTTTTTCCAGTAATGATGTTATTTAAACATAAACTCAGTGTCCATCCACTGATACAATTTAATGGGCTTGAACCAATGTTGTAGAAGATGGTGGCGTTTCCATAGTAACCATGGTGCCTCTGAACATCTAAATGCATACCTGCCAACATTTGAGGAGCAGAATCTGGGAGATTTTTGTGGTGGCGGTGGGTGTTGGGTTTTCAGGAGACACAGTGTTGATTGTGAGCAAATGTTTTTATGATGATAAATGATGGTAAAGTTTCCAGTGTATGATTAAATAAGACTGTATTTACCCAGAAATATCATTTTATTTTTCAATGGATGGAATGTAGCCTAAATATTGTTAAATTCACATTAACTTTATTAATTTATCTTTACTTTAATCACTCACACACACACACACACACACACACATACAGGTTGGATTTAAGTTGACTGAGAACCTTCAAACATATTAATATTTTGTGCTTTTGATTTCATTTTATAATTATTTTAATTTTAATTTGATGTGTAATTTTATTTAGAATTTTTATTCATACATTTTTTATTTTAAAGATGTGTTTATGCTCACTACTCAATGGCTACTTTACCTACAAGTGATGAGCACAAACATGGTCCTCATGAGACATGGAAACAAGTGTGTGTGTGTGTGTGTGTGTGTGTGTGATACTGTCCGGGGGAAAAGGGTCAACCTCCACACAGATCATCTATGAGTTGTCAGATAGTCAACAAATGACATGTATATGTTCCTGATCTGTGTGAACTGCAGAACATCAGCCAAATGATATGTCTTTAGATTTTGTTTTTGACGTTCAGACCAAATAAATTACGGGAGATTACCGGGGGAAATTACAAAACGGGAGATGGGTCTGAAATACAGGAGAGTCCCGGGAAAAACATGAGTGTTTGCAGCTCAGTCTAAATGAATCATATCTAATGAGGATAAAAAGATGACAAACTACATTTTACACCAATTATTTACATGTATTACTATGATGAGTGGATCAACAGGTATTAAACATTTACATCAGTAGATGCTTTTGGTCTCCAGTTATGTTTGGGTGGTTTTGGTTTAAAGTCACCAGTTAGATTTGAGACAATGTGATCTGTACCTCCTCATCATTGTAGTTTTTAACAGTCTCAAGTGTTTCCTCTTCCAAACATTTGTATCATTTTGAGGTTCGAAGTGTCGCTTGGACAAAGAAGTATTGTGATACTGTCACTTTGAGTTCTGTTTTCTGAATTTACACACAATGGTTTTCAGTGGAACCTGATGAGCTACGTGTGTTTTCAGTCAGAACAAAAAAATTCCATCTCAGAGTTTTGTGACTCTACCAGTAAGTAGGATAAATATGTGAAGAAAACACAAAGACAAATCTGTACATTGTTCGGATATTTAGTCAACATTTATGTCCATTAAAGAGTTTGACCATAAAACAGTTCAATGTGAAGTAATTTATCATTTTATATATATATATATATATATATATATATATATATATATATCATTATAAAGACTGACACTGATCACCATTAGTATATATTAGCACATATTTCTGTATAATAGCATCCAATGAACTGATTGTCAGGGGTTAATTTGTGTCTCTAGTGGCAGAAGAGTTCATCATAAACAAATCCTGTACAGGACAAGACACTTTGCACAGACCCCAACCATTATAGCATACCAGTACCATCGCAGAAAACCCGAAACATCACAGAATACCTGTACCATCATAGCCTTCCCGTACTACTGCAGTGCACCCGAACTATTGCAGAATACCTTTACCATCGTAGCCTTCCTGTACCATCACAGAATATTTGTATCATCGCAGCATACCCGCACCATCGCACTACGCCCCAAACAAAGCGTAAACAAAACACAAAGCTGATGGGAGGTCATAGAACTTAGAGCTAGCAGAGACAGCAAGTGGCCACCGTGAAACCCAAAAGCATGATGGATGAGTTGTGTTATCCATCTGACAGACCTACTTAAAATGACATGAGGGGTGGGCTACGGTGAAAGGAGTTTGTGCAGAACTGACGCAGGCTGGTAGACATCACTAAGGATGTATTACACCATATTTAGCAACAGAATTTACTAGAACATCTAATGTTTTCTCTATGTGTGATGGTTTACAATGAGCTTTTAACATAACATCGCTCGACCTCACAGTGTGACTGGTGTTTAAAAAGTGAAGTGACTGAAGTACACCGCAGTGTGTGTATATATGTGTGTGTGTGTGTGTGTGTGTGTGCCGACAAAGCATTTTCTTTTCTCAGTGACCAACTTCAACTGGTTAATGAGGCTCAGTGATCAGCCAAGTTTTTTTTTAATAAATGTCGCCCTCCCTAATACAGCTTCAGTATCCTCCTTTACCGCAGGTCACAGCGAGATGCTTCTCAATAGACTATGAAACCGAGCCAGCAAATACACTGACCGCCAACATTAAAAAAAAATGTAAGACTTGGTTATATCATTTTTTTTTTTAATATACATTTTTTTTTAGTTTTATTTAGTTTATCCCTTAGTACATTCTTGGTTACATTTAAATTTGTGATATTAATTACATACATTCTGCACTGAAAATTGTTTGCTTTTTGAAAATAGTGCAATAAAGTTCAGTTATTTTTAATTGTTGTTGAATAATGGTGATTCATAATCATGATTTCAATTCCAAATAATCATGATTATCATTTTTTCCATAAACATGTAACCCTACTCTGGGTGATAGTTAAGCTCTAATATATTTGATGTGATCATTTCTTACAAGTAGAATTAAACTATTGCTCTATAAAGTTGATTCCCACCGGCTGCAAAATTGCTTACCACTACAGTCAAACAGAGGAAATATGCCGGCACAGTGAGATGCACAGTGATATAATTGGATAGGATCTGTCAAATATGCAGCTTTTATTTGATTTTCACAAACAGCTGAGTACAAGGGTTTGGAAGTAATAGTTCTGCTGCTCCTAATCTTGCAGAAACAATCTGTAGAGAATCACCAAGGGGTCAAAGGTTATGAAATGAAGAGACTATCAAAGGAGTTTAAAGAAAATACCAAAGTCAAAAAGTCTTATATCACTAAATTATTAACCCATAAAGACCCAACCCTCACTGGGAAGGAACCTCACACATCCACTGATCTAAACTGTTTAATATCTGCTGATCCACTCATCCTATCAATACATGTGTAATAATAATTAGTGTTTGTCATCT
>CM035794.1:75920007-76037507 GCA_020466265.1 Siphamia tubifer
GTCAGCGCTGTCGTCTTGTTTTCCTGGCTTGGGCCTGCAGTTTGAAGTGCTTCCCTTTGCTTTTCCCCTGAGCCCAAAGGGGAGGCTGTGTGTGCTGCGTTTGGCTCACACTGCACAGGCTGCGTACTGCAGGAGAGGCCGAGGATGCTGAAGCAGCCATTCACAATGGAGCTCTGACAGGGAGGGGAGGGGGGGAGGGGCGACGGGGAGACGGCTGCAGTGAGCCTGGGAGCCTGGGAGCAAGGGGAGGGACAAAAGACAGGCAGGGAAAAAAACGGGGAGAAAACGCAGGCTCACTGTTGTCTTGGTGACAGGAAGGATCTACCGAGGAAGGAATAGATGTATGTGTGCTTTCTGTGGTTTTCATAAATGATAGAGAGGGAGAAAAAACTAGAGTGATCCGAGTACAGGAAGACGGATATGGATGGAAACGACCATAAAGCACAAGGACAGAGCTTTAGCCTGAGGTCAAAGCAGTTAATTAACCCTCTGTGAAAAAAATAATGACCTTTGATTTTAAATGTATTAAGGCCTAAAGTAAATTTCCTATGCTCACTTTACAGAACTGACCTTTGACCTTTATTTTAGGGTACTGTCTGTAGTCACAATTTGTCCTGTGTTGAATTCCAATTGTTCGCTGCTATTTGGAGGCGACTGAGGAATCCTGTTACTCATGTTGGTGGGACCAGAAATCCAATCTTTTAAATAGTTTCCAAAAACTGTATAAAACATGTACAGCTCCTTTAGCCAAAAACATAAATACAGGTGAGTAAATAAAATGAAAACAGATCAACAAGCCCGGTGGGTCACAGTCCGACAGCAGAAGTAAAAGGCTTTGGTCTTCATCAGCCACACCTGCTTTAAGCCTCCTTCATATAGTGACCTCTGACCTACCTGTGACCTATAATAGTCAGGGTCAGTTTTCAAAAGAGATGAACCATGAAGGCTTTTCATGTTCACTTTTAGCATACAAATAGAAGCATGAATGTAATGTGCTTTTGTTTTCACATATAGGGAATTCAAATTCAAAAGATACATGAATAAATAACAGTTAAAATATTGTCATCAACTTTGACCCCGTTTACAATTCAAGTAAATTCTTCAGAAAGTCATTTATCTACCTGTTTTGTGGTTTTCTTTTGTTCATGAATTATTCATTATCCCAGATACTGATTTTTTATGTCATAATTTAGACTTTTTATTGCAAAATCTTTATATTTTATGGCATAATTTGGGCTTTTTGATCTAATAATTTCGACTTTTTATCTCATAATTTTGAATTTTATTACATAATTTGACTTTTTATTGCATAATTTTGACAAAATCAGTAGAAAGCAGATTAGAGAACAATTTTTACATTTTTAACATATGAAATTCAAGCATTTTCTTCAATGAAAACATAAATACTTCAAAAAGCATACAGATAAATTAATAAAATACTGTCATCAACTTCGTTCTTGTTTACAATTCAAGTAAATTGTATCTTATATCTTACTTATTAGTGGAGGGACTGGGGGAAGGGGGGGTTGCCCCTAATAAATTATTATATTTATAAATGCTTGTTTCCTGACTGTATGGGAAAATAAAACAAGTGCAAATGTTTCCCAGTTTGTTGAGTTCATGCAGCAGCAGACGTTCGACACTATTGTGTTTTATAAGCTAACCTGATGCCACTGACGGCTGAGTTGACCAGGATTGTCTAAAAATCAGACTACTTTTTTTTTGCTTAGTTCATAGTTTGATGTTCACTCTTTGATCTTTGTTGTGTTCTGTCTGTATGGGAAGTGTCTGATAACACCAATCATCAATTTTATCGTCATTTGGTGTCTGCTAGCTCAACTATGATATGAATTCATAGTCTAGAGACGATCCATAGACTGAGCTTAAGCGTCCAGGTGGGATCAACAGCTGTCTTTCAAACTGCTCTGCACGTAATAGGCCAACGCTACGACCAATCAGAGCAACAAACAATGTGAATTATACAGAGCAATGAAAACAAGTCTAAACTAGCGCCTGTCTGGTTGTTTTCACATGCTATAGGCTAGGCTAATTAACGTTAACACACCCGCTAACAGTGGAGGAAAAATATCCAACCGGCTCCGTTTACATGCTGCTTATCCGACCATAGACTGTATTAGTTCCTACTTTTTCAACCCTGTCATCATTGTGCTAAGCCCCGCCCTACAATCTCGCTACACAAATGGAGCATTGTGATTGGACCGGTCAAGATTTAAAACCGCTCCTGGCTGAGGCTCTATGGAGCATCACTAGACCAACAATTCAGGCCAAAATATTTTTCATCACTATAGGCGGGCTAGTTTATTATTAGGGTCTACAACTGGGTCTTTTTTGTTTTTTTAAACTTTGTCTTTCTTATTGTGTATGGGGGAAAGAAATCTTAAAAAGGGGCTAGGGTACACTATGTTGTGATGACTGAATCCCATTTCACCCCTTAGCCCCGCCCCTTACCCCTTCTGGTAAAAATGTTACCGGTCCTGGCTGAGGTTCTATGGAGCGTCACTAGACTAACTTTTTGCCACTAGAGGTGGGCTAGGTTACTAAGCTAAGGGTAAACTGAAGTAATGAAATGAACAGCTGTTATGGATGTGCTGTAATTTATTGTTAAACAGGGATTGGACCTGGGTGGTTCTGCCAAAATAAACACACTGTTTGTATAACTCACACACTGTCCATAGTTGTCGGTAAGAACGCAGCAGTCACTAGAATGATTATGGATTAGGGTAGGTCTATAGGATATGTAGTACCCTATACTTCTGTCCTCATGCATTGCTTTAAAAATGCTGCAGGCAACAGGTTTAGTTTTCAAAAGGAAAATCAAATATGGGAATTAACTGCCTATAGTCTACTTTTATACAGAAACTATCTTAAATAAAATATAAAAACTGTCTATAGTCTACTTTTATACAGAAACTATCTTAAATAAAATATAAAAACTGCCTATAGTCTACTTTTATACAGAAACTATCTTAAATAAAATATAAAAACTGTCTATAGTCTACTTTTATACAGAAACTATCTTAAATAAAATATAAAAACTGTCTATAGTCTACTTTTATACAGAAACTGTCTTAAAACAAAAACAAGACAAAACAAAATGCCTATGCCATGAGGAAGATCAATATAAGGACTAATTAAAACCACAGTGTTGGCCTGTACTAGGCCTCTATAAAAGGGCCCACTACAGGTCGTGACCCCCCCTACAGTGAACCAAAAGCTCCGCCCCTGCCTTTACTACATCAAACCTCTGGTGTTAAATCATCACTATGTGCATCGTAATGACTGTTATTCTGATTCGTCGCTGTTATTTAACCTACTGATCACACACAGACTTCATTAATTGTTGTACTTGGGATAGTTAAAATTCTATGTGCTTTAGTTTTCGGTACCTTGTTATTCAGTGATTCATTGTGGTTGATGCATAGAAAATCCCTTTGTGTGAAATATTACAAAAGCTGAAAGAAAGTCGAGTGCTAATTTGTTTCATTGAACTGCACTAAAAATAGTTTTAATTGTAAAAATTTTACTTACTCATACAGGGTGTACCCCACCTTCGCCCATTGTAGCTGGAATAGACCCCCCAGCGACCCCCAGTGGCCCTAGTGAGGACAAAGCAGATTCAGATGATGAAACTAAATGACAACATTTTACTTAAGTGTCTCGTTCTAGTAGTTCTTGGATTCTGTTTCATCATCATCATCGTGATCACACTGGTCTACGATACTGTAAACCTGAAGAAGTTAACACAACTCCAAAAATGTAAGGCAATCGATTGCCTCAATTATTTTAAGTTGGTGAACTTAAAAATTTTTATTTTCTAGAACTTAAAATGTTGATGCTTATTAACGTATACTTAAATTAAAACACTACTTATTAACTTAGTATTCTAAAGGTTTGGGTTTACAGTGTGTTAGGCTAAGCGTTGCTGTTGCATACAGCTTCATTTCAATTTCTAATGAAATACTGGATTATGTTTTTAAAAAGAATGCAACAAAATCGTGCATTTCCAGAGCTCTGCACTCGGCAATCGACTATTTTGGACTTCTTCCTAAAGACATGTCCTGCATCCGGAAAAGTACTGGCTTGAGATCAGTAACTGTGGACACACTATCTGAGGACATGAAGACCTCAGGACACTTGGGTTTGTCTTTAGGGACCCTCTACTTACTACTAAATAAGTGCGATGTTTAGAACTTAAGATTTAGTCTAAAATAGTTTTTCATGTCACCGAAAAAACATGCCCTGATCACTTCCATGCGAACACAGATTGGCTCAAAAATGGCAAAATTAAAATTTCTCAATGTACGTCTGAATGGTGTAATTTTGATGTCAAATATATGCAAGTACTACCAACCATCTAAAAAGAATTTTACACCAGATAATCCCTTTAAGTGGTGCCACTCTGCACCATGAATAATAAATAAATAATAAAAAAACGTAATGCTAATAACATTTTAAAATAATGAGGTCAAAAGATTAAAAAGGTATAAAAAGGTTAAAAATGCTAGTTAAATTTAAAAAATGTGTGCAGTAATTTAAAAGTTATTTTATGTTATGTCTGACTGTGTGTCCCAAACATTTAAACATTTTTTAACAGCAGAAGAAATGTATATATACACACACGTATGCAGTGACACTGGTAGAGGTCATAAAATGTCATCATTTCTACTAAAACTCAAGCTCCTCCTTGTCTTTGCTTCTTACTTATACAACCTCTCAGTCCATTGGCACAGCACTGAGGAGACACGTTGTAGGCACCATGATATATGGGCATTTTCAGAAGTGGTGCTGAGTGTAGTATTAGCTAAAAACCCAGAGCAGCACTTCAGCCATGACCACGCTCAGCACATTCAGTCAGAGTTGAACAAACAAAACAAACAGGATCTGCTGTGTTTGACTCACTGTCTGCCACAAAATGAGACATGGGGAGAGTTGAATTGATTTGTAATTTTCCTGGAATGTTCCGGATTAACTGTACCCAATAAAGAAAAACTGAGTCATCATCTTTATGATGTTTCAGTCAGATACATATTTACTTTTTATAGTGATGCTCTGCACATTTACAAAAATGACAGTCCCCTCCACTGACTGACTCTGTTCACCCATAAAGACACAAACAGAAAACTTTTTGGTTTTTTTGTGTTCTGTTTTGCTTTTTGTATATATTTATATGTTTAGTACTTCATTTATTATTGGTATTGTTATTTTTATCATCATTTTTGTACTATGCATTATATTGCTATAAGATGAATTCAGGTTATTGGGGGAAGTGAAGAAGGGGTAGAATTAAATAAGCTTATGCTTCATCCTACTCTTTTTCGGACATGTCATTGTGTAGTATTGTATTGTATAGTATTATTGTATTGATTATTGTTGCACTTTACACATGTTAGAAATAAATCATTTAAATCAAATCAAAGTCACAAAAACAATTTACTGATTTAAATTGTTTAATACCTGTTGACCAGGGATGGACTGGGCCAATTTTTCAGGCCGAGCATTTATTACTTAGACCAGACCACCTGCTGTTTTTATTTAATTTATTAGGGGGTCATTTCATTCAGCCTAGTTATTTAAATTCAAGTATAAATAGAAATTATATAATAACATTGGTCATATAAATACTGTATACCATCAACAAGTATTCAGAGAATGTCTAAACTCGCCCCTATTTTGTGCCAATCTTGTCACGGGCAAACAAGGAAGAAGCAGAGTGAACACGATAGATGGAATTAAAAGAGTACAATTTATTATCACACAGATAATCAAAAGAACAGTGTCGGGAAAGAGAGTCAAAACCGGGCCAGGGGTCTAGAACCAAGAAGAACGAACGGCTACAGTACCAGGGATAAGACAGTCTCTAAGTGGACAAAAAACTGGGTCAGAACTGGGGAAGACAGATGAGGCAGAAGAACAATAAGGCAAGACCGGTACCGTATATCCAGAAGTGGTCCAGGTCCAAGAAAACAGGTATGGGTTCCGTAAAGGTGCAGGCAAAATCAGAGTTGGGCATAAGTAAAGGGTCAAACAGGTAACAGGGGATCAGGGGTTAGGGGTCAGGGGTCAGAGGCAAAAACAGGTCGACAAAACTGTGAACGCTGGTAACTCTATGACATCACAAGGTCAGACAAAGTGGCAAAGAGCTCTACTAGTTACAGGCTTAAATACTCACAGGAGGGGAGGGGAGACACAGGTGATTTAACAAGACACAGGTGGGAATGATTTCATGAATGACACGAGAGGAAGTAAAGACAGCAGACATGACACGTTAGGAGGGTTACCAAAATAAAACAGGAAATAGACACGGCAAACATGAACAAGAAAATAATCCCGAACCGTAAAAAATCTGACATTTCTATGACAACCTGTTCTTGAATTAGAGCCATTAATGTGATTTTGACCTTCCTGCTAAATGCGGCCTTGACCTTTGACCTTTTGCAATATTGATAATTTCATTATATGTATATATGCGTCAGTGTGTGTAATATTATGATAATATGTACAGTATTGATTAAGTTATAGCGTGATATGTCTATGTTTGACACACAGTATTACAGAAGTTAATTTTGCGACATGTCACCTTTGACCTCCAGAGATCTCAAAAACTATTGATCATAGGTGATAACACCAAATATGAGAGTTGTACAAATCTTCCTTCCGCATTGTTAGGTACCAATCTGAAAGTTCTGTGAGCCTGGGTTGTTGAGTTTTAACTCATCATGTGAAATGTCAGGATAAAAAGGTTGAACTTTTGAAACTGCAATACACAAAAAGGCCAGTAGATGGCGATGTCTGGTCTATTGGCAGTAGGTCACAAAAACAAGGAGTTATGTAGTAAAGTAGCTCTGGTAAAATTTACCAAACTGACACTTCTTGGTCCATGCTCTTCGGCTGTGGTGGAATTTCATCTTGTCTTTCACTGTCCGGGTCAGAGTCGGGGTCCAACACGCACATCAAAGTTGGACATGTTTATAGCACTTTAACATAGTGTAAAGTGTGAGTGGTCCAAAATATTAACGTGCTCCCCGTTCAATAGTGAGAGCGGTGCACCAGAGAAATTTATATTAAGACCGAAAAGCTCTGAGTACAGTAGCCTATGTTAGCCTACCGCTATGACACAGTAAACAAATACACATGTGGGGGCAGACCCCCCTCCCCCCTTAGCCTCCATTGAGCTGGCCAATCAGAGAACAGCAAGATTGGCCAGAAGCCAAAACCGAGCATTTCAGGCATAGGCCGAAATGGCCTTGGATCAGGACTTTTGTGCACGCCGGTATGAGATAATTGTGGAGTTTTTTGAGCTGGAATTCATACAAAGCTACTCTGTAGGTGCTGGAAACTCACATAATCATAATTAAAACTGAATATAATAGGTCTCCTTTTACATAAACCCAATGTCTCTATCCACTGTGAATCAATGTTGTAGATGGGGGTGTTTCCATGGTAACTACAGAACATTTGAACATCCAAATGTATCTAATGACCACAAAAATATTAACAATTGCATTTTGCACCAATTATTTGCATGTGTTGATAGGATTAATGGATTAACAGGTATTAAATGTTTCAGCTCAGTCCATGCTATCGGTCGTTTCGAGTCTTTATCGTTTAAAACCACTGTTTGTGAATCACTTCCAATCATTTCCATCACAATAACATGGCTCTGAGCGTTTAATAATCCTGGCTTGGAATCCTTTCTATCAGATTTCACAGACGTGACGGTAAAGTTTAAATTATTCCAGTTTAAGCTGCTGAAAGACAAATGTTTTGACCATCACAAGGGTTTAATATCTTCAGTACACAGATGGCTCCAGATGTGATCAGTACATGTGCTGTTATAGCCTGATAGTTCCAGCAGATTTAGTGTTTACCTGTTAGATTAATGGCAAATATTGTGTGAGTTAATGTGCTGGCAGTGGTGTTAGTCATGTCAAACATCCAGCGCTGTGTGAAATGGCTACAGTGGTCTCAGGGATTTCACCTGATGAATGGATTGGAGAGAAAGAAAAAAAAAATCATTCCTCTCGCCTGCAGTAATCCTCTGATATTTCTCTTCTTCTTGCTCATCTTTGGTGACAATTCAGTAGGTGAATGATTATTATGGTTTGTGCAGTGATGCTGTGAGGCTGCACCCCAATTTGGGCTTTATACTGACCCGTACCGAGCAGATACTAGTTTTGTGTCACTTCCTAAATTCATTTTACTTTCTATTTAACCTTTCATAAGTAATTTCTCAGCATTTATTATAATATTATCCTCTGTATTTTGCACATTGCACTGGAAATCATGTGTTTTTCAAGATTTAATTTCCTAGCCCGCTTCTGGTGGCAAGAAATATTTTTGTCTGAATCGTTGGTCTAGCAATGCTACATACAGCCTCAGCCAGGACCGGTCCAATTTTACCGGTCCAATCACAACGCTCCATTTGTGTAGCGAGATTGTAGGGTGGGGCTTAGCACAATGATGACAGGGTTGAAGAAGTAGGAACTTATACACAGTCTATGGTTGGATAAGCAGGATGTAAACAGATATTTTTCCTCCACTGTTAGCGGTGTGTTAACATTAATTAGCCTAGCCTGTAGCATGTGAAAACAACCGGATAGACGCTAGTTTTTTAGATGTGTTTTCGTTGCTCTGATTGGTCATAGCGTTGGCCTATTACATGCAGAGCAGTTTGAAAGACAGCCGTTGATCCCACCTGGACGCTTAAGCTCAGTCTATGGATCGTCTCTAGACTATGAATTCATATCATAGTTGGGTTAGCCAGGGTATAAATAGATTATTCAGAGTAAAATTAACTTTAGCAAAATTTTTAGATGTTTGGGAGTACATATAGTTGACATGAAAATCACACCATTCAGATGTACTACATTGAGACATTCTGATTCTGCCATTTTAAGATAAACTGTGTTAGCATGTAAGTGATCAAGGCATGTTTTTTCGCTGACATGAAACACTATTTTTAGACTAAATCTTCTAAAGTTCTAAACAACTTCACACTTACGTGGTAGTAAGTATGGACTGCATTTATATAGCGCTTTTACACCTTCATGGTGCTCAAAGCGCTTTACATTAGCCACTCATTCACCCATTCACACACACTCACTCATACACCAGTAGGTTTCTAAGGTCAAAGGTCTGTCCTACTGGGGGCCTAAGCCAGGGTTCAATGTCTTGCCCAAGGACACTTTGACATGTGGACAGCCAGAGCCAGGACACAAAACGCCACCCTCTCGGTCATTGGGCGACCCACTCTATCAACTGAGCCACAGCTGCCCTAGAGGGTAGAGGGTCCCTAAAGACAAACCCAAGTGTCCTGAGGTCTTCATGTCATCGGATAGTGTTTCCAGAGTTACTGATCTCAAGCCAGTTCTTTTCCGTATTCATAAGACGTCTTTAGGAGGAAGTCCGTAATAATCGATTGCCGAGTGCAGAGTTAGACACTCTGGAAATTCACGATATTCTTGCATTCTTTTTTGAAAACAACAACCTGTTAGTAGGCCAAGCTTTTCTGTTGCATACAGCTTCATTTACATTTTTAATGAAATACTGGACTATGTTTTTTTAAAAAGACCTGGAATTACCCACCCCTGGCTGTCCCTGCTGGGAGCAACTTAGGGTTCAGTGTCTTGCCCAAGAGCATTTTGACATGTGGGCAGTTGGAATCAGGATTTGAACCACCACACCTCTGTTCATTGGGTGACCTGCTCTACTAACTGAGCCACAGCCTCCCAAAACATGTCAAGTTTTTTCACTGGTTCACACTGGACGTGGTTTTTCAGGAATAGCATCATTGGTATATCCTGCTAAACTGCAGTAGAAAGATCTTTTTACACAAGTAGTCATGTGAATAAAAAAAACAAAACTCAATCTTGACAGACGTTACAGAGTTTTAAAAGAAACATGGTTTGGCATGTGTGGACAGATAGTGATTAATATATTTATAAAAATAACACCATATTTACATTAATTACTATTTTTATGGAATGACTTCTCATGTCATCGTGCAGTAATAAATGAACAAATCATCGTTTTTGTGATTTAATGGAAAACTGACATTACGAACATCTGTTTTTGTGACATTTAAAAAATATCAGTAAAGTTTTGCACAGACGCCCAATAGAAAGGCAGCTAACATAGAAGGTGACCGTTTTTCCTTGGTAACTGTGGAGTCTCTGAACATCCAAATGGGTCATATATGATCACCACAAAAGATGACAAACTGTGTTTTACACCAATTATTGACACATATTGATAGGATTAATAGATGAACAGGGATGAAACATTTTAGATCAGTAGATGCTTTTGGTCTTTTGGGTCTTTACACCCATCATCATGTGGTTCAGGTAAGCAGAACACTCAGTGGTGAATTACACACTGTTAGAATACTAACCATCACTCTGTGACACTGGCTGGTCAGCCTAAACAGCCTCCCACTCCCACATATCTTTTTTATATGAAGCTTCTGGCTCCTTTTGGATTCAACACAGACACACACACACACACACACACACACACACACACACACACACACTTAAAAGCTTCAGCTGTGACATTATTACAGGAGCCGTGGAGCCCAATGATCGCACTGGTGCCCACAGAGATTTACCTGCTGAGAGCAGACTTCAAAGACATACAGCACAGGGTTCAGCGTTGGATGATCTGAAGGAGGAGGAGGAGGAGCAGGAGGAGGAGGAGGAGGAGGACAAACAGGAGGAGCAGGACAGAGAGATTTACCTGCTGAGAACAGACTTCAAAGGGGTCAGTGTTGGATGATCTGAAGGAGGAGGAAGAAGAAGAAGAGGAGCACACACCCAGGCAGATGTAGGGCAGATATAGAGAGACAGACAGACAGGCAGACAGACAGACAGAAAGGTTGGTAGATAGATAGATAGATAGATAGATAGATAGATAGATAGATAGATAGATAGATAGATAGATAGATAGATAGATAGATAGATAGATAGATAGATAGATAGATAGATAGATAGATAGATCTATCAATCGATCGATCGATAGATGTGTGTGGGGGCGAGAACTCTGCTGCCTGTTTCATCTGTGGGTGGGGGATGTCATTCTGAGCTGTCTGTCTTAGCCTGAGCTCAAATAACAGGATGTGTCTTCATTTTAATGTTCTTGGGCAACTGACTGACCTAACTGACCTCAGCTGCTCTTTCACAGTTAAAACCTCTCTAGCGTTGCCTGTAATTACTTTTATGCAAATGAATTGTTGGGTGTGTGTGTGTGTGTGGGAGGGGGGTAACATCTTTAAAAGTGGCTGGTGTTCAGCTATATATTCATGTGAATCTTCATGCATTATCTCATAAGTGAGAGTGGATCTGTGAAGGCTAATGAGCTGAGTGTTAACAGAGATGGAGAGTGGACGTGCTTGACAGGATGTGTCATAAAAGCCATTCACTGGTCACCTTAACCAAACTAATATGAAACCTGAAGAAGATGTGAATATTGGATGATCAGTTCATGTTCATAACGGAAGGAGTGGGAGTGTGTATTAGCAAAAATCTGATGATACAATACATATTACGGTAACACGTTATATTATAGATCACTAATAAGGTGGTAATTAAATGGTCATGTTGATGCAATTCCATGGTAATAATGTATTATTACAAGGAACAGATGCCTAATAATGTGGTAATTCTATGATAATTTTGATGTAATTTGTGACATGATACTTACATTTTTTGAAATGTGCCTGTTGTTCCATCTATCTTTAACACATTGGCTTACTGTATGCTAACATAGTTGCCACTACTAGCTAAGTTTGCTTGGTAGATATATAATAGCTAAATTGAACAGACTGGCTAACTATTATTGGTTACCATGGTTACTGTCTGCTTTTCCATTGTTTAAGCACAAATTGTATAATTTACAAGACATGTTTCCATGAGTTTCAGATGCTTCACTGTTCTAAGGTAGAATATAAACATTAGCCTAGCCGCGCTATCCCCAATCATTACATGTATGGGTCTAGTGGCGCTTCATAGTCAGGGGGGCGGGGCTAAAAGGTTGTCTTTCACATCCTCTGTATGCAATAGGACGGTACTACACACAATCATTGTAATCTTTAGGATGACGTAGTTAGACACCGGAAAGTTCACAGAGGAGTCCAGAGAAAGTTAGGAATGACTAAACAAAACGGTGGATTATGGAGCTGAACGTTTGTTGTCACTTCTGTAAAAAGAATTTAAAGATTGTTGACGTTTTCTCACATTCTTCACTCATCTATGATAAAAGGAAATCACCACCTGCTGTTGTTCTTCTTCTATGGTTGTTTACTCTTGTTTCTCTACCAATCGTTGCAGCGTCACTTTGTTAGGCCCACCCTCTGACTCTATACTTCACTGTGATTGGTCGACCAGTTTCAGGGAAATCTAGCCAAAAGTTACTATAAGCAAAACTAGACTACTACGATAGAACATTAGATTTGCTGCCACTAAAGGCGTCTAGCGCGGTTCGACTATACAAACACAATTATTGAGCCCAATTAGAAACATGGCTTCATAGCATCTGTACTTTGGATGATTTTTTTCCCTCCTTACCTTTTCGGAGCTTCACTGAAGAATTACCACTAAGAATTAGCAATCCATTACTTGTAATAAATAATGGTACAAAGGCATTATTACCATTAAATTACATCAAAATGTTCATAGAATTACCACTTTATTAGTGTTAGCCATATTATAATACTAGAATCACCATACATTGTCCCCACTGAGACCCAGGAAATTGAAAGTTTTTCCTCCTTTTATTTATTTATTTATTTATTTTACATTAAACAGTTGTCTTGATTGGAAATTGCATAATTCAGATAACTGTAAAATTAGATTATTTTTTCGCAGACAGTTGCAGTGTCTGTTTTCCTGCTTTACTAGTTTCATCTGGGGGCATAACGACCCCCTGTTATCTGGTCAATCCTCCTGAAACAGCCTATAAGAAGCTCACAACAACATCATGTGATGCTTTTGACCAAGGCTACAGGAAGTAGCTGAAACTAATAAAGCAGGGTAAATAATATTGGATTAGATTCCATGAAGAAATAATATATTTTTAAAAAAAGAAGATAAAGAAGGTAACGACTCTCTATCCAACAATTTGAAAACTTCTTGTCTAGAGACAGTGGCACTGAGGAAAAGGCAGGAGGAGATGAAGATGAAGATGAAGATGCTGAGGTTATCTTTGGGAGTGACCAGGATGGACAGGATCAGGGACGAGGACATCAGAGGGACAGCACATGATAGAGGTTTAGGCGATAAAGTCAGACTGAGATGGTTTGGACATGTAGAAAATGACCTAAGTTCAATCAAACTTAATGGGATCTGTTCTGGACCACCTGGGACCTTCCCTGTACATTTAATGGAAATTGTCCAGTAGTTTTTGTGTAAAGTTGAAGAAAAAAAACAACAATCAAACAGACAAAAAACAAACAAACAAAAGAATAAGTGGTGTCATACACCCCCCCCCCCCCACACACACACACACATTTTACCTGATTTGCCCTATCTGTTATCATTATGAAAACACATTTTTGGTGACCTTAACCTTGACCTTTAACCTACATTCACCAAAAGTTAATGGGATCCATTCTGGACCACCTTGCACCTTTCCTGAAAATTTCATGAAAATCAGTCTCATAGTTTTTGCTTAAAGCTGCTTACAAACAGACAGACAGACAAACAAACAGATAGACAGACAGACAGACAGACAAACAGGCAGGCAGACAGACAGACAAACATACAGACAGACAAACAGACAGACAAATAGATAGATAGACAGACAGACAGACAAACAGGCAGACAGACAGACAAACAGACAGACAGACAAACAGGCAGACAGACAGACAATCAGACAGACAGACAGACAGACAAACAAACAGATAGATAGACAGACAGACAGACAGACAAACAGGCAGACACACAGACAGACAGAGAGACAAACATACATACAGACAGACAGACAGACAAATAGGTAGACAGACAAACAGACAGACACAAATAGACTCAAACAATTGCCCTCTCCCCTTTTTCGTGGCAGGGTAATAAAAGAACTACATCTTTGAGCTGTGTTCACTTCTCCCATTAGAATGAATGGACAAGACTTCACTGCACCAACAGAGAAAACACATGACACCCAAACAGGAAATGACCGTCCATTGAACTGTCTGCTTCTTAAGTATCTTTGTAATTTTCCAATGTTTTATAAAAGTAAATGGAGGCGATTATCATATGACTGTAATGATGTGGTGATTATGGACTAATTGCATCAGGCCAAGAAAAGGATTTGCTTGTGTAATTGTGTATTGTATATGTACAATATGGCAGGTCTGTTCAGATACAGGAAGAGCACACGGACATGATCCAATGAACTCTGAAAACTAGATTCTTCAGTTATTTAGTTGTTGTTGACGAATCTGTTTCTGTTTGATTCCATTATGCACCTCCTCACTTCATAACCCTCCTATACTGCACTACTGCTGATGCTCTAAATACACTGACATGGATGTTATATCCACCTATAGCGCTGGTCTACAAGTAAAATGTTGACTTATGAGTGACTTGAAAGGTGTGTATAAATAAAAACTATTATTATACATATATTATTATTATTGTAGTTGACAGTGTGTTGTGTATAGATATCAACTTTGAGTGTTTATTGTTGTTATATCATTATATTTGTCTAAAGAATTGTACCTAATAGTTGGACCAGGCATTAAAATGAACAAGAAATTGAAGAAATCATGAGTGGTCTAATCATTTTTTCTGCGATTATATGACCTGTTCTGATGGTCACAGTACTGTCTTACTTACATACTGAGTTTAATATCTTTGTTATTGTTTGTCATAATGGTGTGAAACTTTGCACAGTAATCCACCATAGTACTGGAAAGACACCCTCCAAATGTTGGATAATTTGGTGGAGTTGTGCAGGTGTTAGGACAAAGACAAACAGGACACACTACAGACACAGCTTTGTTGAATTATAGATAGATTTGCTTCTCTGACTGCAGCTGATTCCTCTCTCTCTCTCTCTCTCTCTCTCTCTCTTTTTTCCAGGTATTTATGAGCAGACATTTCTTATATAACTGCAGCCAACCAATCCTGGATGTGAAGATAGCCTTTTGTCAGGTGTGTGTTCCTTACAGGTAAAAAAGGTACAGTATTCATTCACTTCCATTTCCCCTTCATTGTTCTATATGTTGTACTGTTGTTGTTGTTGTTGTTGTTGTTGTTGTAGTGGTGTTATTTTTGGGGCAAGAGGGTATGGGCTTTAACAAAAAGAGGGATAATTCTTAAATTTAGTTGGCATGTGGATTGTTTTTACTGTACTATAAGGCTGAGCGATCAAACATGAGCACTCATTATGTTATTTATGATTATTTTTTATCCCCATATTTATTAGTATTTGCATTTCTGAGATTTTTGCACTGTAAAAAAAAAGGAAATGTTTTCTCATTTCTAGTCTCAAATTTCTCATCACACTTAAAATAAGACATAATCACCTAAAGAGTAAATTTTCAGTGAGGTATAAGAACTGATTTTTTAGAAAACCAAACTTATTTTTATTTTTATTTATTTGCACAGAAAAACATTTATTAAAGAACAGCACAATTTACAAACAATTAATATCATTGTCAGAAAAAAAAGATACAATTAAATTTACATATAAATGAAATAACAATCTAAAGTAAAATCAAAGAAAACACAAATTAGTCATTTATATATTTGTAATTTAAGCTTGTTTTTGTTCCTCATTCACTTTTCACTTTTTCAAACTAGATAAATATGACAGTATGAAAAATAAGTAAATTAGTAAATTAGAAATTGCGACTTACTATATCATAATTTGGACTTTTTTCCCATACTTTGACTTTCATCTCATTATTTTGCCGTTTTATCTCATAATTCAGATTTTTTTCTCATAATTTTGACTTTTTAATTTCATAATTATCTCCTAAATGTGCTTCCATCCATCCATTAAACCATGACCTAATAAAGTACATCATATACACAGTAACTCACCCTTAAAGCCTTTATTTTTTTGGATATTTTTTGAAATTTTTTATCTGGATTTTTCTGCTTAAATAAGTATTATTTCATCCATAGCAAAAAAAATATCTTTTTTCTTTTTTTTTAAATGCTGTTTTACTTTTTAATTTATTATAATTGAGAAGTTGTACTTTTTTTTTTTTTAATCAGTACTTTTATTTTTACCAGAGTATTTTTTTCCACACAAGTAGCTGTATTTGTACATAAGTACAGATAGGGAGTATACTTTTACCACCTCTGGATAACACACACTCTTAAATTGTGTTTGTGTGTTGAAGACAGTGTCGTGTTCTAACTCAGGGTTATTGGTTTGTCTTCACTGAGTTGTGACAATAGAAGTGTAAAACTCCTGCAGTGTAATCTGATAAACTGTAGGTTCTTGTATCTTTGCCGCAGGCTGATTCTACTGTCAGATTATAACAAGTCTGCATTTCACTTTAGATGTGGAAGTGATCTGTGCGTCTGCTAGCCTAGGATCTAGTCTGTCCCCAGTGGCCGCAAATGGTATTTGCTACGGGGAGACAGACTAGACAGCCTAGGATCTGAAAATCCAAAATGGGTCGGACCAATCAAATCGCGAGGGGCGGGATTGGAGCCCGCCCTGCCTCATGACGACACAAATACGACACGTAATGTTGTAGTCGCAGAGACGTAGCAGCTAGCACACCAAAGAGAAGAAGAAGGCGTAGCTGCTAGCTAGCACACATTGCCGTAACACCAGTTGCTAGCTACTAGACAACATGGCTCATCACCAGGAACAACCATTCGAGCTGGCTTTGGCAGCAACGCTAGGTGATTTAAAATGACAGTTTTCCCTGCGAGAGGAGCAGAAAACGGCACTTAAGCTGTTTTTGGAAAAAAGGGACGTTGTCGGAGTTTTGCCCACCGGGTATGGCAAAAGTTTGATTTATCCAATAGCGTTGCGTTGTGTAAAGAGAAAACTTGACAGACAGCAGTTATCCCACCCACAAATTCGCCTAGACTTTCTAGACTGCCCCCGTAGCAAATGCAGTTTGCGGCCACTGGGGACAGTCTAGATCCTAAGCTATGCATCTGCATCTATACGGGTGATTTTATGAATCTGGTGAACTTTGACCCACAGGTTTAACCTCAAATATTTCATATAAACTAAACCACAAAATACATTCTGAAATATGAAATGAAAAAGTCCATGTGTCTTTGCATTATAACACACAAACATGCTTCAAATATTCTATTTTCAAACATTTGATGGTTTGTGAAGTGTAGAGTTCACCCACATGACCATGTCCCCATTGACCAAAGCTAATTTTTTTGTAGCTCATTTGGACCAAGTCGTGATAAGTTATTGCTGTCACACTTCGTCTGTCGGCGGTGTCGTCCACATTTGACTAAAATCATTAGATAGATCTAAGCATTAACCACAAAACTTAACAATTTGTTTGTCAAAATTTACCTTGGTAAACAATTTGTTTAGAACTTTGTTTATTTTTCCAAACTAAAATCACTTCTCCTTCAACTCTCATGGGATTTAAATTCTGATTCTATGATCTATTGAATATATAATAAAACAAACAATATAAAACAATTACAAATAGCCAGTAACCAGTTTTTCTGCTAATATAATCATTTATCTGTCTATGACATTATTATTTCTTTGACTATAAAATAACACTATTAATGTTCTCCCCTATTTTAATTCAACCCCGTAACAGGATATCAACCACGCCTTTAAAAAAATTATGGTTTAGTCCAACTTCCTAAACATCCAGGAAGTGACATCATTGAGGTCTTTTCCACTCAGACTATAAAGACAGATCAGTATTAGTAGTGCTTGAAGTGGAAAAAAGAAATGCAGGATCCCTGATTTTTTTAAATTTTAATTTTAAACTAATGCAAACAAATAATCTCAGCATGACTTAAAGTTTAAATAAATGAGTGCACCTATTGCAGTAGCAGGAGTGGAAAGGGGGAGGGGACAGGGTGTGTAAAGAGCCAAATAAGTTACAGTAAAAGAAGTCACAAGTCGTAGCTCGTAGAGGTTGAATCTTTCACTCATACAACGACTCTCGATTCACAGACTATGATCTGATTCAGGGACGATTCATAAAAATTAGTAAACGATTCAATACAATTTACAAACCCGTACCTGCATACATTAGACCCGTAACCCAACCCATGATTAACCATTCTCTAGGAGCTCAGTGTTTAGCTTTATTTTCTGGTTCAGTGGCGTCCTGTATTTGGGAAATCTGTGGGTGGATATAACGCCTCCTTCAAAATAAAAGGATTTGGTTGTTTGGATCAACCACGGATCCACGGTTTCATCCATAAATATGTTTTTATTTTGCCACTTCTGTGGCGTTATCCTGTAGTCAAAAAATCAGGGGAAAATGCCAACCTACCGGGGCAGAAGTAAGTACCTTACCCCGGGGTTAACTTCGGTTTCAGTGAGTTTCGTTTTCAGTGTTTATTTTCAAGAACGGGACAACACCTGCTCCGGTCACCGGTCACACTCTGTACATTTAACTCTTTTTCTCTGCTCCCAAAAACTCTCTGTACCTCTCTCTCTCTCTCTCTCTCTCTCTCTCTCTCTCTCTCTCTCTGCTCCGCCTAAAACGCTTCTCATTGGCTATCCCACAACATTATGTTTCCAACATTAGTTCAGAATAATACAAAAATGACATCTATGATAATGCTGTGTTTTGATCCCATTTTATTCCTTATAGGACTCAATAATTACAACGTGATAAGAATGAAATGTGAACTACATAAGAGCGCAGTTCAATAAATGCCAGAATAACTGCATTCACAACTTCCCGTTCGTTTGGCAAAAGTGAACGAGTCGTTCACGTTCATCAAAAATATGATATAGTTCGTGAACAATCGTTCAATGAACGTGTTCAGGTACAACACTGGAGACGCCTCATCACAGCGTCCCGGACATGTATGAGGAAGTAACTGTAAACTCTGTTGTTCCACCTCAAGTTATTTTTCTACCGTGAAAAAAACAGCTGGAATAGAACCAACACACAATGTATTCAATAACAATGGAGAACACAGTAATATTAATGAAATAACCATAGAATGACACCTTTAAAATGAATGGTATGACACTGCTACGTCACACATGTACAGTTGCTAAAGAATGGAAATAATTTTTGGGTGCACTCATGTGAATGACAGGCAATGCCAACAATGGAATATTCTGTTGAATGAGCACTGTGTCCCAAGTCCAGTCCAGCGTAAACACACATCGTATCTGAGCTTTGACCCTCGTCATTATAAAAATGCGCCGCACGCTATAAGTGCAGGAATGCATATGATGAACATGAAGGAGTACTGGAACCCAGGTCTGGTACGTTCCAGCCCACTTTATTACCATACTTTCTTACCTATATTTCATTGTTTTTATCATCAGACTGACAGTGTGGAGGTCAACCCTTCAACACTGTTACAAGTATGATTATATTTGTAATTGTTTGAGGAAAAAAACTAATACTTGCCTTGGAAAACTTCATTAATTTGTTGTTTCCCTCATGCTTTCTAATGCTCCATACCCTAGCTAATGTGGATCTATGGCTATTTTTAGCTAAAATCTTAAACCCCCCCTAACCAAAAAAACACTGTTATGGGGATGAATCTTTGTTACGGGGTTGAAGGTTGGACTGTTCTTATGTCAGCCTCCAATGTGCAATCAATTCAGGGTGCAGGCCTTTGCACTGAATTAGTATAATCACAGGTTTGGACGACTTGCTACTAGTGTTCATTTTAAACGTACGACACACTGATTAATATTTCAGGCTGTGTATAAGGAGTGTTCCCCCTGCCCCTCAGCGACATACACTGGCACAGCTTTGTTTGGTTGTGAGCTGTGTTGTAATTACCCAGTCTGTAATTACCCAATATTTTTCTTTTGGCACCATTTATAGGATTGCTATGCTTAAGTAATTACAGCCTGATCACTGTGCACATTAATAAAAGAATAATGGTTTTAGTTTATTTAAAGGTGGGGTGGGAGATCCTGGAAAAAACTGTCCAGTAATTCAACATAAGTGAGATTAGTATGTCGAAATCATGGACATAAAATTGCGTATGGACGCTATGGACGTGTCCATACCAATTTTTGAATGGGAAATTTCATGACATTTGGGAAACAAAAGGTTACTGTATTTTATGGACTATAAGGCGACACTTAATTTCCTCCTTATATGTGGATTAATTCTGGTTGTGCTTAGTGACTTTTTATCTAATAATTTTGACTTTTTATCTTATAAATTTGACTTTTTTCCCCCCATAATTTTCCCCTTCTTTTCATATTTTTCCTTTTTTATCTCATAATTTTTCCTTTTTATCTAATGATTTTTGAATTTTTATCTAATAATTTGGACTTTTTATCTAATGATTTTGACTTCACTTAATTCTCTTTATAATCCAGTTCACCTTATATATGAAGAATGTAAAAAATAATCCATTCATTAACAGTGTGCCTTAAAGTGACTAAATATTGCCATCAACGAACCTTTGTCACATGACAAAAACGAGGCCAAACTAAATGCAAATGTTAGTCTTGTGATGATAACTATAATTAAATATATAATGCAGTTATAGATGAAAAATAAAAACCAGACAGACCAGGCTTAAGAAATAAAAAATATTCTTAAAATGTGTCCTATGTAGTTTTTGTTGACAAAAACAAAATTAGACATTATTTTAATTTTTTTAGCTGTTCTTATTTTTTTTATTTTTTTGTTGCTGTCTCTCACGTGGAAGTCGTCAAATTATGTCCGCACCAATGTTAACATCATAATTGGTCTTATGGTCACAGTATTATATAATCATAACGGTATTATCTTACCTATAGGGTAGAAACATTTCTGCCTTAGCGTCGGTTTCGAACCCCTTTTTCTTTTTCAGCTGATGCCAGTGTTGGAAAGTCATAGCGGTTACCACCCTTGTCCTGTTCCGTTCTTTGGTCAGTTTACAAACTTACAGCGAACAAAACCTGATGATTACATAACCTCCACCATTTTTGGCAGATTAATAAAGGGAGCAGCTGAAGTTCAGACAGTACTGCATTATGCATCACCTTTGGCTTAGTCTACGTCATTTAATGGGTGTTTAAACCTCACCCATGTCTACTGTTGTCGTCACAAAGAGAGCTAAAGTTCATTTATACCAGGCTGTAAACATCTTTACTTCTGCTTTAAAGTTAATTTTAACAGGAGGCACAAAGGTCTGTGCTTCACCTCAGTATTGGTCGGGATCAGTGATGCGTATGCTGACCTGAAATGAGCGGGCGCCTACAGTCACCCGCGGTCACCCACAGTTAGCGGGTCAGTGAACAATATTTTTAATGCTATTTGAGTTGCGGTCAGTTGGGTCGTTTGAGATAAACGTTAAAATAACCTAGTAAATCATTGTCATTTAAATATTACATACAATTCTCTATTATTAATACATACGCTTTATTTACTGAATTTCCGTGAAGGTGTCGTTCCATCGTGGTCAGTTTCCTACGGTGTGGAGGGAGCAAGACAGAAAATAAAGTTGTTAGAGTGGAAGCTCCGGAAACATCCAAACAAAAACACTAAGGTTTAGGGCACATTGGCTGAGACTTTTAAAGATGATGAGCGGCTTCCAGTGTTTTCGTTTCCATGGAGACCAGGTTCAAATGTCTCCTTGGGTGTTACAGGTTATCGACCCCTGGTTTAGATGCTGCGTTAGCGTTGATAACTTTTGAATGATGAAGCAGAACATATTTTCAAACACATTAACTTAAAGCAACGCCATGGAATTTTAACACAGAAACAAATGCAGGTATGTGAGTAAGGTCAAAGGTCATGTGATGTTCATAAAGACCATTGACTATGTTTTCAGTTCAGTTCAATTTATTTCGAGCACACAAAATCAATCAATCAATACATCAATCAACATAGTCAAAATTATTATTTTTTTTTGTTCTCGAGAAGGAGTGTGAAGAAGTAAAACTTATAAACTCCCACCCGTCTTTTACAAACCAATATTCCAACAGATTCTGTTTCCGACTGTATGATCCAAACATGCAGGTCCAGAAGCGGGTGGGCTGGTTAAAAAAACGGTTGTTTATACATTGACTTGCGCACCACTGGTAGGGATTCTAACCTTTTTTATATCGTTTATCTAGTGTGTATCAGCCTGAATGCCGCCTCCATGTGCTATCAGGAAGTTGATACTTCCCACTTGTGAATTCCAAATTCCTCATGTGTTGTGTTCAAGTGCTTTTGTTGTGGTAGTGAAATTAATAATGGCTAACACAATTAATCATGACCTGCTACATGGGTGAAACATTTTCAGATGTTCAAATTTGTCTACTACAGCATATTTTGATTTGATTTTGATTTGAATGATTTATTTCGAACATGTGCAAAGTGCAACAATAATCAATACAGCAATAATAATAATAATAATAATAACAATGACATGTCCGAAAAGGAGTAGGATGAAGCATAAGCTTATTTAATTCTACCCCTTCTTCACTTCCCCAACAACCTAAATTCATCTTATAGTAATATAGTGCATAGTACAAAAAGTATGATAAATAAAATAATAACAATAACAATAATCAATAACTGAAGTACTAAACATAGACATATATACAAAAAAGCTCAGGTTGGGAGCCACCATGATGTCCTTCCAAAGTATTGGTGGGGACATGTCTCTACGGTTCATTATTTCAATATAAATGCCATAGGAAACTTTTAAGTACAGCTCTAATATATTGAACTTATCTTTCAGATTCCTTTTTTCCAGGTAAGTTTGCACATGGATCATCTTCATCATCACTAACACAATGTTTCTGTGTTTTCTTTCATCCAGGGTTTTGGAAAACAAGTGGATGTGTCATATATTGCCAAGCATTACAACATGAGCAAAAGCAAAGTGGATAACCAGTTCTACAGTGTGGAAGTGGGAGACTCTACCTTCACAGTTTTAAAACGCTACCAGAATTTAAAGCCCATTGGTTCTGGAGCTCAGGGAATTGTCTGGTAAGTCCAACAAAGACTTTATGTTCTGTCCTGTTTGTACAATAGGGTTGTTTACATGGGAGTTTTTATTCCGAATAAAAAAGTTAATTCTGCTTTAAGATGACCATGTAAACACCTAATTCCTGTTGAAAACGTTTATTCCGAAATAAACCTAATTCCGAATAAAGTCACTGGTGTATTCCGATATCAAATCCGAATTAGATACTTCCTATCCCATGTTTGAATATTATTCCTGTCATTCTGCGCACGCTCCTGGTTTTGTCGCGATTAAATAAGTCGTTATGCCGGCACGCACATATGCCGACATTAGTGTAGGAACATTTTCCGAGATGGAAGAATGAAATTTAGCATGTAGTATCTGGTCGTCCATGTTGATAGTAGCAACGAAAGCAAAACAGGAAGTGGACGCAATTGTTTTCTTCCAGTAGACGTAAAGATGTCACATGGGCGTTCTATCCAATCAGATTTCTTCTTTCCCACTGGGTTTTGGAGTTTTCTCTGTGTGAGAAGGAGGGTCTAACGACAGTGGATGCTTGGGACGTCCATTTCTTTCTGTAACTGATTGTTCTCTCCTCATCAAACCTGTAAAACCCTGGGAGATGATGTTGTTGTGACTCTAAAAATAAAACTGAATTAAATTAAATTGAATTGATCCCTCTGTACCCCCAACTCTTAAAGCTGAAATAACTAGAGCGGAACAAACCTGTTTCCCATGTAACCGTTTATTTGGAATTAACATGTCCATGTAAACACAAAGGAAATAGCAAATTACTTTATTCAGAATATATAAATCGAAATTAAAAAATATATCACGTAAACATACAGAATAATATCATGCCAACCAATATACTTTTATGTGCTGGTTAATGCGTGAGTATCACGTCTATCTGTTGTTTTTCTAATTGCTTTGTTGGTTTTTACTCTGACATATTTTTTAAGTATTCAAGCACTTTTTTCTCCACTGTTGGAATGAAGACACGTAAAATCTAATTGTACACAACCATGTGTAGGAAGATAATGGTGTAATTCAGGCCCCGTCCACACAGCAATGTTTTTGAGTGAATCTGATAATGTTTGTTATCGTTTAGGCCTTGTGTCCCAAAATTATATATTTTAAGAATTGGTTCCAGAGTGGAAAGATCTGGCAATAGTGCGGTTACGTTTACACCTGTTTTTGCTCTGCTGGAAGTTGTCTTTTAAATCTTGTACACAGTGTTATGTATGATGACAATAAAGATCATTCTATTCTATTTTAGTTCATTTATTGATCAGTTCTTCAGAAGCCTGATAATGATGTAATGGTTTCCAGGTGTGATAGAAGAGGGAGATATTTAAAAAAAAAAAGAAAGATATTTTTGTTAGTTTTTTAAAATGTAATTTTCATTTATTAATACATTTAACATTTTATTTTTTCGATTTAAATGTTTTATTATTTAAAAAAACTATTCTTAAATATTATTTTTTTTATTTATTATTATTATTATTTAATTTTTTAAAAATGTAATGTTTTGTTTTTAAATGTATTTAATTTTAATTCAATTTTTCTTACTCTTTATTTTTGAAATATTTATTTTATTTACATTTTAATTTTTTAATTAAAGAAAATATTTTTTATTTAAAAAAAAAAAACAGAAGAAGAGGGAGATCTCTAAAACATACAGGACACTGGGCCACGAGGGTGGGATTTGAGAACCACTGTGTTAAACCAACCAGATAAGCAGTAGAGACGCCTACATATGCCTTGTTGTTGTTGTTGTTGTTTATTTCCGTGGTGTGTTTGGCGGTATAAGCCGGTATGTGACTGCACTTTACGTCTATTGTTCTGGTGTATCCACTGGGTCGGTACAGTACACCTAGAGCTGTGACATGTGTACTGCAGCACACAGTTCGCTGCCATGTTTACGTCATATTCGATTGATCCGTTCCCAGGGTGGACGCCACATGTTTTCGACAAAAAGAAACCTCATTGCGTTACAGTGTGGGCGGGGCCTAAATCTCTATATGCCAATCACAGTAAACAGGTCTTCATGTCCTTGTTAAAGCTATGAGCTGATGAATCTGAATGTGCAGGCGACAGTAAAGACACTTAAGTGAGTGTTTAATCCAGATTGCAGAGAGGGCTCATGTTCATTGTAATTCATTTCACGCCTGTCCTGTCAGAATGCAGAGGAACGACTGCCAAGGCTCCACTTAAAGGAATGCATCTCCAACCTCAGTGAAATGATTGAACAGACCAGTTATGTCTGTGTTGCTGCTGTGTCATCGGGATATGAATCCTCACATACGACGTACACGACATATTTTTGTCACCGCATCTCGTGTCTATTTGTTGAATCTCACACCTTAAACGTCCTGCCCCAGACCCACCCTCCTTCATTGTCCTTCATCTAGTTCCCATGCCCCCGGCCCTTTTTCTCTTTCAGTTCTAAAGCATATCCGGTGAATTTGCAAAGGAGCTTGGGCCAGCTGCAGCGACTAAAACACTGGGATTGTGCCCATTTCAGGGATATAGTTGAGATAGACGGCAGAGAGACAGTGAAAATCTAATTGAACCTGCTCTGCTGTGCCCACAGCTGTCATCTAGTGTCATATGGTGGGGGTATTACCACATTCAAACCACATAAAACCCCCTCACCACTGAAATGATATCAGACTGATTACAGAGATCAAAAGGGACACAATGTGAAAATAGTCATTTTGTATTTACGAACATATAAGATGGTGACGTGGCTCGTATTTGTGCTGGAACCGTTTTTTTTTTTTTCACACTATGATGAAACTTGTTTACTGTGTATTAACCTCAGAATAATCCTTTATAGGATGACATAATCACATTTACACAAACATCTGTCTGGTTTTGCAGGGAATATTGAATTCCACTTTATGAGCCACATCACACTAGTACATCTATACTTCCCTTGTTACTAGTTTTATTCAGCTGTGGGGTCACCTGGAATTCAAATGGGGATGACATTGGAATTCCAGAAAGTTGCAAAATTGAAAAAATAAATAAATAAATAAATAATAAAAAAAATACACACACACACACACACATACATACATATATATATATACATATATATATATATATATATATATATATATATATATATATATATATATATATATATATATATATATATATATATATGTTAAGGCTGTCACAATTAATTAAGTTAATCGCAATAAACTATTTATTTTTTTATCGCGATTATTTTTTTAATCACAATTAATCATGATTATATTTCTCAAGCATGTTGTCATTTTACAAATACATATTATTTTACGCCACATTATCACTTGTATCACTAGCCTATTTCAGGGACTGCTTTTGAACCTTCATTATTATTATTTTATGTTTTCCGCCCGTTTGTCATATCTTATTATGGCAGATGTTAGTGTTTGTAACACTACCTTAACATTTGTACAAACCAAGGCTATTTGTTTTTCTACATTGATAAGAGCATTACAGCGAAGTTCAATGACACAAAAATGTGCAATTCAACTGCGATTAATTGTGAGTTAACCATAGCATTTATGCAATTAATCGTGGTTAAATATTTTAATCCATTGACAGCACTAGTGTAGATACTATATATACTATATATAGAGCAGTGATGTGAAATATATTGATTTAAAATCAAGTGTCTATGTTTGGCAGAATAGTGCTATTGTGACTAGTTTAACTAAATCAGCCATAAATACAATTCCATCCCATGGATATGAAATTAGCAGCAATCCGTTTGACTTTTCTTCCTTTTGTGACAAACTGTTGAAGGTGCTTCCACATAGAGTTCTGTGTGTGTGCAGCTTTACTGCAGCCACAGGCATGATGATGTGTGTGGGTTTGAGGGTGGGATACATGACGGTTTGTCACATCTCTGTGGAGACAGCCGGCCATGGATGATGTGTGACCATGGAAACAGTGGAGCCTTCATAAAACCATTGATCCAAGTGGGATTTGAGCCAGTCATCAGTTTCTCTCGCCAAGCAAAAGATGATGTCATGACCAGCTAAACTACTTAAAGCCTTCATCCCTCAGAAAGCTCATCCTGACAGAGTGCACGAGTCATAAGGGCAGAGACGTGCACAGATTAGGACGCTCCAGTCTTTAGTTGATGCAGATAAATATATATATATATATATATGTATATATATATATACACATACACACTGCTAATTATGTTCTTATTTATATTTTATAAGCCTGGTGTATGCTGACTAGAATACTTGATTAATCCTGAGGGGAAATTATTGGATGTTACAGTTGTTCCATTTAAGTAATATATAATAAAGTTACAGGAAAACGGTGACCAATACAATAGAAAAAGAATAACATATCCACTCTAAACACACAAACATTTATAGCTCTGAATATATATTTATATATATCAAAAACATATTTATATAAACCAAATATACTTATTAAGATGAGTGTGCATTAATATAGTTGTGTTTAATTGTAATTGTGTGGTTATAAGGTTGTGTTAAACAGTTCACTTCCTGGTTCATTTGAGTGGAATCAGCTTCACATGTAAAACTGAAGTGACTCAGGTGCAGGTTTCATGGTGGTTTAGAAGGAGCTAATGGCAGATATTGGAATGTAAATTGTATAATTACTTATTACAAGTGTATAATCACAGAAGTAGAGTGTCATTGTGGTTTGTGTTGTTAGAGTAAAGTGTTTTCTTCTACAGTGGAGCAGGTTTTCTTTCACACAGTCTAATGTTCCAGTATGTTTTTACAGAAACCAAGAACACACTCCCTCCTCTTCTTTACTCTGTTGTATAACACTTTATTGTTGTCAAGTACAGCCGGCCAATACATCTAATTAGTATTAGTCATCATCATCAACCCGTCAATCAATCATCAACTCTGTAAAGCCCTGTGATCTAAATATATATATGTGTATGTGTGTGTGTGTGTGTGTGTGTGTGTGTGTGTGTGTGTGTGTGTGTGTGTCTGTTGACTTGAAGCAAATTGAGTAGACCGTAAATTAATCTTAACAACTTAAATAAACATGATATGACACCAGTTTTCTCTGTGGTCATATCTTTAGGTATGTGGGTGACCCTCTTAGTTAGAGGGTCCTACATAGGATGTAGGTTTTGTCACTGCGGGTCAAAGGTCATTTCCAGTTTACTCAGCTTGCTTCAGGTCAAAATTGGAAACAGAAAAGGGCCCTTATTCCTTTTATCCATTTAAAGACTAAAATGAAAACTGAAAAAAATGCATTATCTGTCTTTTAATGTTGTTTTGTTTTTTTTTTTGGTTATTTTGAAAAACAAATGAACGAATGATACACAGGGATTATAGTCCAAAAAAACCCAAAACATCCAAACCAAAAAACATGTAGTCCACATGTGGTCCATAACATGTCAAAACATTAATAACTATCCTTTTATTCGTCATTTAACAGGACCCGCCTCCACTATCCCAGTTTTCATCGACATATTTTTTATTTGTAATATAAGAAAACAATGACTGAATGTTATCAAAATGGTTCAAGATAATCATTCAGTTTACTTATTAAAACATTGAAGGGGTCATGAGTGGAAGGTTAAAGGGTTAAGAACTGAAGTGATTTTGATTATAATCAAGAAAACATGTTTAATAGATCGATATCAGCTGTGAAATTCAAATATTATGAGCTATTTATTTTATTTTATTTTATTTTATTTGCCCAATTTTTACATTGTACAACTAAAGGTACATTTGTAAAATGTCAAATGAACCAGAAACTGAAGAGGGGTGGTCTGATTATTTTTTTTTCCAGGACTGTAACATGAAAAATAAAGTTATCCTCTTTTTTTTTTTTTTATGACCAGTAGCACTCAGCGTGTATTGTGATCATGTGATCATGTGCAGTGATTCATGTTGCTTTGTGTGTCCTCTCCTGTGTTTCCCTCTGCAGTGCGGGCTATGACGCTGTCTTGGACAGAAATGTAGCCATTAAGAAGCTGAGCAGACCCTTCCAGAACCAGACTCATGCCAAGAGGGCATACCGGGAGTTGGTGCTCATGAAATGTGTCAATCACAAAAATGTGAGTAGCTAGTGTTGGTGTGTGAAAGCAGTGGAATGTGTCCATTGTCCAGATGTAGCGCACATCTGAGCTGGAGCAGCGAGTGTCTGTTTTTGGTTCTTGATAAATCCCTTTGCTTCCAAATGGAAGGGATCGCCTCCAAAGTTGGGCCCATGCTAAATTCTCTGCCTCTGGAAATGTGACCAACCAGAGCCGTGAAACATAAAGCAGTCAGAGGCATGAACGTAATCTGTGTCGCTGCAGTTCACTCTCTTTTCTTCTATGTGTCTCACTTTTATCCTCTCCATTTTGTTCCAAATCACTCCTTCGGATTCTTCTGTCACTGATGACTCAGTTGTGTCTCTTCCTTCAATATGGATCAGTGAGAAGTTGGCGCTTCAATAGTGGCTTTTCTATGGGATACATACATGTGCAAACATTTGTACTTTTATATATATATATATATATATATATATATATAAAAATATATATATATTGCTCTCTATTTAATTAATTAATTAATTAATTTTGTTTTTGTTCATATCGTTTGTATGTTCCAGATAAGGCAAGGCAATTCTATTTGTATAGCACAGTACAATTCAACATATGTGACCCACCACCACGAAACCAGGCATAAGTCGCACTGAGCCGTTCAGAGCTACAGCCAAATTTAGGCTGGAAGGTGATTTGTTATTTGTGTTTACACCTTATCAAAAAACGGTACCTTAACACCTCTATGTTCACTTCCTGTGGTCATTACATTGAAATCCAATCAATAAAGGTGTTTATTGAGTCAATTATTTAAGCGGTGACAAAAGTTCAGGTATTGCTGAGCAAAGACAAAGACGACTTCCACCTCTTTTCGCCGAACAAAACGATCTCCGTTCCGTGGGTAAACACCCAAGTGTTTGGTACGAGGTAAAAGCTTATATTGAATGTTCTGTCCAATGGTGTAAGCCAAATGATTATAATACGTCACACTTCTGTCCTATTATTATAATATATAAAACTTCTGTGACATGTCCATCAGAGTGTCCTTTAACATCTGTCAACAATTTGTGTCAATCGGATACAAATTATTATGCGTTGCTAAAAACAAAACAGTCCAAAACTTTAACGGACAATATCTAAAAATATGCAAATTGCAAAATATGTCCAAATGTGGATATTAAAATGACCATAACTTTGGTTCTACTTGTGATAGAAACATCATTTTTTCACCATCTTAAACCTTAGTTTCCACTCTACCAAGATACACACATAACTCTGTTTGGATTTACACACACTTATGCCTGGTTTACTGGTGGTGGGTCACATATAAGAAAATTAAAATGATTAAAATGCATTAAAAGACTATTAAAATAAGGGACATAAAATAATTTAAGACAATTAAGCTTCTATCTTTCACTGTGTGTCCACACTGAACTGCTGTGTTTTATAAGCTGGTCATGTCTGAGCAGTTCTGGGTTCACATTTTGGCAAAAAAATGTAAAGAAAACTATTATAAAAAAAGAAAAGAAAAGACAATTAAGCATGTCAGTCAAAGCTCCAGTGAACAGTCATGTTTTCAGTCTGATTTAAATGAACTGACAGTTGTTCTCATACCTCAGGTGTTCAGGTAGTTTGTTCCACAGGTGAGGAGCAGAACAACTGAATGATGACCAACTTTGTTTGGTTGTGATTTTGGGAACACATGGTAAACCTGTTCCTGATGACCTATGACCTTAGGACTCTGGATGCTTCATATGGAACCAGCAGGTCTAGGATGGATTTGGGTCCAAGGCCGTTTAATTTTTTTATAGGGGTGGGAGAAAAAATCGATTCACATATGTATCGGGATTTTTTCTTTTCCGATGTTTAAATAGATTTTTTTCTGTTCAAAAATCGATGTTTTTCCCCATATTTAAATTATTCATTTTAAGCCGGGTGGGGGAAAAAAATTACCGCATGTAAAGACCGTAGACAACTGTATTAGTCACACAGATGACAGCTAGCTTATTGTAGCTTCAACAACACACCAGCGTTAAACAGCATTAACTTATGCACAGATAAACAATACACTATGATAATATCTATTCAACTGTATTGTTATTAATCTGACCTTATGTCATTTACACACAGTAATAAACCAGGAGGATATGAACTAGAGTTGGAAACAGAGGGTGATTAGCAACAACACAGCGGCTAATTCTAAACACGGAGTTTGTTGCGTTCAGGACCGTCGTAACATCTCTGGTGCGTTCAACAGCGCAGGATATCTGAAAACTTAGAGAAAATGAGTTGTTCCTGAATAAATATAGTTAAACAATCACCAGCAGTTAAAGTGTGTGGTGTTTGTAACAGAAGGAAGAGCAGAGCTGGACATGTTCACTTTAAAGTTCACTTTATTATGAAGTCTGTTCATTTAAAGGCTCCTGTTTGTGTTGTGTGCAGATAAATGGAACAGTTTACTTCCTAAAGTCTAGTTCAAATATATTACTGCTGAATAAATCTGAACTGACTCACATATGATGTGTATTTGTTTGGTAAATATGGCTCTTGATATGATCTGTACGATCATCATTCAGCTTTTTCACCTGGTCTGGTGTTAAAAAGGCAAATGAAAAAAAAAAATCTGAAAAATCAAGAATATCTAAGAATTGCAATTTAAATCGAATCAGCACCCAAAAAAAATGGCAAAAGAATCAAATCGGCATAAAAGCAGATGGTCTCAGCCCTAGTGCTTTATAGACCAGGAGTAAGATTTTGAATTCGATCCTTTGACCCACAGGAAGAAAATGTAAGGATTAAATAAATGAAAAACATTTATGTGCAAATTGTATTCATGCAGTTTGAGAGTCAGTGGAAAAAACGACGACGGACGAGCTGTGATTTTCATTTCATGTGTATATTTCATTAGTCTTCTGACTCCTCCTACATTTCTCTCTTTCAGATTATCAGTTTATTAAATGTCTTCACACCACAGAAATCATTAGAGGAATTCCAGGATGTGTGAGTATCACAAACCCTTTGTGTTCATGATTACATATAAATTAAAAAATAAAACTCCTTTATTTCATATCCGAGGTGACGGTGGACATCTGTTTTCACGTTAAATGTCATGTGACAAAGAAAAGTGTGATTCTATTATAAATGATTATCATGGCTTCACACCAGCAGTAGTGAGAACCCCACGGCTGGAGTGGAGTCAGTGAAAGTGGGTGTAATTTGATGCTGTTAGAAGGATCTGGTTCTAATACTGAATGATGAATGAGAGTGTGTTCACGTTTAGAACAATCTGAAGGTAAGCAGGATGATGATGGACCTGGGGTTCAGTTGGTGTGTTTTCTACAAAGAGGTAGTTTTTGAACTGGACAACACAGAGCATGTGCAGCAGGGATCAATACTTGGCAGATATCAGTGACTAAAGAATGATTCTGAACCCTTTGTTGGTCAGCTCAACCATTTGGTAGAGGTAAATTTGAACCTTGATATTTAATCTAAATTTAAGTCCTTTGACACCAAACTTCTTGGGCAGTTAATGATATATTCAGGTCATGCTAGTATACCACCACCAAGGAAGAAGATCATAAATGTGACAATATATTTTCTTTTGGACAAAAAAATTGCAGGCATGTTCGATGTTTTAAATTTGATCTTTTGCAAAGTCTATTTTAGATAATTATTCTACGGCCCTCTAGAACGATGCTACAGCTCCCATTCACTTTGAATGGACGTTCCCAGAGTTCTGCGGGCTGAGTTTTTTCGATAACCGCCCGCTGCGCCATTAACGCCCACTGCCAATGGCAACAGGTTTTGTCACTTCAGATTCACGGTACCATATCACTCCGCAGGTAGTTCAGCCATATTTGCTACGTTGTAATGGCTATTTTATCCAGTCTGTTAGAGTAGTAGCAGTAATAAGCTGTAATAACCCGTAGAATAAGTGGGATAATGTATTGCCCACATGTGATTATCAGAAAAATATTTCCCGACTGGGCTGAACAACAGGGTGTACTTTAATTTTCTTCTTCTTTTTTTTTTTTTAAATAACATTTGTATTTCTGAATTTAACAAATATATCGCCCTTTTCCATTCATATTATTTTTTATTCTTATTGTATTTTATTTTTTATTTAAAGTAAAATTGCGATGAACTGGCGTCTCATACAGGGTGTACCCCGCCTTCGCCCATTGTAGCTGGATTAGGCCCCCAGTGACCCCCGTGACCCAAGTGTGGATAAAGCGGGTTCAGATGATGAATAAAATTTTACTTTTAATTTAAATTTAATTATTTTTGATGTATTTTATATATGTTTTTTTGGTTGTAAAATTTTTTTTTTATTTACTTTAGAAGACATGTTTACACTCACTACCTAATACCTACTTCACCTACAATTGATGATTACAAATGTAGTCCTCATGAGGCATGTAAACCAGTATGTGTGTGTGTGTGTGTGTGTGAAGTGTGATTGTATTCAAACGTTCAGACTAAACACTACCCAAATCTTTTCATAGGTACTTAGTGATGGAGCTGATGGATGCCAACTTGTGCCAGGTGATCCAGATGGAACTGGACCATGAGCGAATGTCCTACCTGCTCTACCAGATGCTCTGTGGCATCAAACATCTGCACTCAGCCGGCATCATTCACAGGGTAGGGAAGCAAAACCCAGGCGTTCTCATGTTACGTTATTGGAGGTGCTTTGGGTTGTTGTTTTAAAATATCAGCCTGGATACCACTGTGTAATAGAACATCAACAGACAAGTGAAATTAGCACAAAACATGAAACCTTAGACATCGTGTTGGCGTTAAGTCACAAAAACGGTGATGGAGCGGAAATAATGAGCAGGTCATGAAAGTGACCGTAGTTTAATGTGCAGCGGCCGAGCCTGGGCCCGCCCATCTTAGTTTGACCTCAACACTGAATGGTGTTGCTATGGAGAGGCTCAGTCACGCCCTTCTACTTCCTGTCCATGGGTGCTTAGCTCGCCAAAAAATTAAATGGGAGTGAATGGAGCGAGTCAAGCTAACATCTGATTAGAATCAGAATCCTTTTATTGTCATTGTCCCATTGAGAACGACGAAATTTAAAATAGTGCAACTGTCGTTAAAACAGTGCAACATTTAGAAAAGAAAAGAAATTAGTGTGAGAAGCATAGTTAAAAAACAAAAACAATACAGAAAAAATAAAAACTGTACAGTACAAGATAAAAAATATAAATAGAATAAAACTCTGGATAAAATCTGTGTACACACACACACACACACACACACACACACTTACATACATACATACAAATACACACACACACACACACACACACACACTTACATACATACATACAAATACACACACACACACACACACACACATATATATATATATATAATTACATACAAATACATATATATACATACATACATACATACACACACACACACACACACATATATATATATATATATATATAATTACATACAAATACATATATATACATACATACATACATACACACACACACACACACACACACACACACACACATATATATATATACTTACATACAAATACATATATATACATACACACATACATCTATACATACGTACACACACATATGCACACACACACATATATATATATATATATATATATATATATATATATACTTACATATATACATACAAATACACACATACATACACACACATATGCACACACTACTGAAATTGCACTTTAAAAAGATCATATGAAGGTCCTATAAAAATTGAAATGACAGATGGTCCAGATTGAAGTTTGGTTGTTTGCGACGTTCAGGGCAACGACAGTTCTTGGGAAGAAGCTGTTTTTCATTCTGTTTGTTTTTGACTTTATTGCCCTGAAACACCTCCCTGAGGGGAACAGATTAAAAAGATGATGGTCTCCCATAATACTGCGGGATTCCATTTGATGTGAATAACCTGGAAACAACTAAAAATTCTCAAGAAAAATAAGTGCAATTTTGACAATATTCTGCTTCAACTTATCATTTATGTGCATTAAGGGTCAGATCTACAAAAATACTAAACACTTAGTAATGGAAGCAGGTAATTGTTACATTTATAATTAATTTTCTTTAGCCATTTCTTGTTGTTCATATTTGTTCAGGTTTTTCAGATTTTATTGTCACAGTATAGTTAGTAAATAAACATTTTCATAATTTAATGTTATTTTTTGCACTAAAACAAATACAAAAATGTTAAGTCGTCATTATTTATGTATATATGCGTAGTGTAATTTTATCTGCATCAATATGAGATGAAAATATAGTCATTGTTTTGTAGGTTATTGTGTTATTATTTGACTGTAGAATTTTCTTTAAGTGTTTCCACATTTTATTGTCACATTATAGTGTCAAACATAAGGCCTGGGGGCCAAAAGCAGCCCGCCAAAATGGTCCAATCTGGCCCCTGGGATGAATTTGTAAAACATGAATATTACACTGAGGATATTAACAGTCAAAGAAGTTCTAATCAGTTCAGGTCAATTCAATATAAAGTGGATGAAATGAGTAAAATACTATAAATAATGGAAAACAACCTAAAACAAATTTTCCTTTTTATTTTAATGTAAAAAAAAGTACAAAAAGGACAAGCCTTTTGTAAAAAAAATTAAGAAAAAAAAGGGAATAACCTGAAATATATGTGGAATTAAACCAATAATATGAAGCACATGTATAAATGATAATAAGTGATAAACTAAAGTATAATATTGTCAACATTACACTTATTTTTCCTAAGAATTTACAGGTTATTCATATTTTACAGGTTATTTATATTTGTGTTTTGTTGAAGTAGTTTGTGGAATTTTGCTTCTTTCCACTCAAATACACAGAAAACTTTGGCGTTGACATTATTTTATACATTTTTATGCTATTATTTACATCATTTTAAGGATGTGACCCACTTTATATCATATTAGGCTGGATGTGGCCCCTGAACTAACATGAATTTGACACCCTGGCTCTAGATCATACGTGGAAATTGAACTAAAAGGAGTTTTTAGGAAGTTTTGCACTTACTAAACTCATCCCACGGGCCGGATTGGAAGTTTTAGCGGCCCACATTTGGCACCCAGGCCACATGTTTGAAACCCATGATGTAAATGCATTGCTTATACCTTCCCATTTTCGTTTTTTTTTTTTTCTTTTCTTTCTGCCTCCAGGATCTCAAACCAAGCAATATAGTGGTGAAATCTGACTGTACTCTGAAGATCCTGGACTTTGGTTTGGCCAGAACCGCAGGCACCAGCTTCATGATGACTCCTTATGTGGTGACCAGATACTACAGAGCCCCCGAGGTTATTCTGGGAATGGGATACAAAGAAAATGGTGAGAATTGACATTTCTGAGGGAATCCCCTGTTGTTCTAATATCACCTGGTATGGACAAAAAAAAATGACATGTCGTTATATTTAGTCAGGATTCAATATAGTGATGAGGTAAACATTTCAGTTTAAACTAAAACGGTATAAGATGTTACATCAGGCAAGGACAAATTAATACAGTTGGACTTATGATTTTAATGTGTGACTGAGCTCGTAACTATTTGGTCTCCTCTCAAATCAATCGTCCATTGTTTTTCATTGTAATGTCATTAATCTGTTCGTTTCAGACCCATGAGTCAAAAATATGTTGACATAATGCCTCACATATTCAAAACTTATTTCTAACCTGTTTACAGTTTCTATTGAAATTATCTCCAATGCATATTGACGTATGTGACATATTTGACGCAGTCTGGACGACCTGTTTTGAACTCTTCCAAACATGCAGCAAAACATTTCACCCTCTGCTGTGTTCCAATATGTGTACTTACTGCCCTGTCTTTGGGTACGGAGGCCGTCCCATTTCTAATCGTGGTGAAGTTAAATATACTGCAAGTACTCGGATGACGCCCTCAAACGCCGCCATTTTTTAAGTGTGGAGTTATGTACACTTTTACTACTCAACGGCAGCCATCTTGTATTACCTACGTGGCGGAAGTGACGTAAGAAACTGCGTGAATTAAAAACATGGCGGACGGTTTCATTACAGAGTAGTAACTTATGTCACAAGAAATGGTCATATTGTAACTGATTACTTTGTAATCAGTAATGTATTAGAGTTTTTCAGTAGTTTGTCCAACACTGCTGGTTAGTCAGTGGTTAATGTATTAGTCAAACTTTACAAACATTTCGGCTACTTTGCAATAATGTGACACATAAATGGTTTTACACACCAGTGTAGTTTCAACCAAAAGAAGGACACACTCACGGTGTCAGCGACAACGCATTCTCCAGAGAAACTGGAGATTCATATTCATGAAGAACACCATAAAATTAGCATCTATTGGTAAGAAAAAATATTTGTTTTTCGTGGGTTCTGACGCAATTTCCAGTAAGTGTGGCAGATAGAATGAGATCTGGTATTGGAATTGGAACAGCACTTACCCCATGAAAAATGTAAAAGTACAGGAAGTATACTGTGTGTTAGTGTACTCATAACAGTATGAATATTGGAACACAGCCTGGACTTTTGTTATGCACTCAGAGATTAAACCTGTAATTACTGATATCACTATAATATTCATATTTAGAACTGGGCTTCAAAACTACTGAGCAAAATTAAAATAAATGGAAATGATATATTCATTTTCCAAAGCCTCTGCAGAGGGATGGAAGAGCTAGTGCATAGATGTGGTAGGTTTTTAAGAATAAATGTATTTTTAAAGCACTTCCATTAAAGTTCAGTACAGGTTCAAACTATTTACTTACTGACTAAACAACTGACAGGGTTCCTATACCTTGGTTAACATCACATTCAAGGACCTTTTCAAGGACTTTTCCAGGGTCATTTTAAAATAACGAAGAAACAATTTAATGTTTCATTGTCTTATTTTTTGATTTTATTTTGAAAAACGAATGAACAAATGATACATGAATGTGGTATTTCAGTCTGTCATAAACTAGATCTTAGTACAGTGCAGTTTTTATGCTTTTCACTTCTTTTTAAACTTCTCATCTGTCAACAGTGTTATTTCTGCAGTAAAGCTCATTACCATGGAGATGAGTTCAACTCTTTTTCTAATAACAGCAGCAGCAGCAGAACATGTTACACAAGAACCTGGAGGTTGAAATTCACCTCATGCTTAAGAATGACTGTAAATTGACTTGAATAAACTCACTTGTGTATCACCACTAATGTTACCAATCCCATAATGCAATTCTCTGTAAAATATTAACATGCAGTTCATTTTAAATTAATGTGCGATAGAAAAATCAGGTATATTTAAGCTTAATCCTAAAATCCATAATTTTCAACAGCTTATGTTGTCATGTGTGATGTACTATATTACATTTAGTCACTTTTACCTAATTCATATACAAATGGACAAGAGTATTGAGAAATGTTGAATTTAGGTGAGTATTTTCTAACAGGGGTTTGGGACACAAAATAATAATAATAATAATAATAATAATAATAATAATAATAATAATAATAATACATTTTATTTGTATAGTGCTTGTCATTACACTCAAAGACGCTTTACATGAAACAAAAAATAGAACAATAAGAATAGAAACAATAAAAAAAAACAATAGAAAACTGATCAATCACACATTAAAACAGAATAAAACTAATCAAATATTAAATGCATTCTTGAATAAATTAGTTTCTTAAAAGGGATTTAAAAGTGTTGAGTTCGTATTAATAGCATAGCTGCACTAGATGCCCTGAGCGGCAGCAAATCTAATGCACTACCGTAGTAGTCTAGTTACGCTCAATGTAACTTTTGGCCAGATTAAACTAGAAAGGTACTGGAGATAAGTGAATGGACACACTATCTGAGGACATGAAGACCTCAGGACACTTGTGTTTGTCTTTAGGGACCCTCTACTTACTACCACTGAAGTGTGATGTTGTTTAGAACTTTAGAAGAGTTAGTCTAAAACTAGTTTAAGACATGTCCTATTCACTTCCATGTTAACACAGTTTGGCTCAAAACAGCAAAAAAAAAAAATCTAAATTTCTTAATGTTCATCAATAGATCAGACAGGAGGAGTTCTGATTATGATTAAAAATAAAGTGTTGTTCATTCAAAGGTCCTCACCATCAGGTAAAACACAGAATTATATTTATCCTTTAATCATTTCTAAACAACATTCACATGGCATAAAGTCAGACCTTACACACACACACACTTCTGCTGGAGTCACAGTTTGCAAATTAGCTTAAGTAAATGGAAGTGTTGAAGGTATGAGTCACTAATTAAAAGCCCTGGGAACATCAGACATGTGACTGACAGGCCAGTATGAGCTACTGTGTGACTCACCTATCATCTGCATATCCATGTGTACAAGCCTTCAGGATGTGAGATGTTGATGCCATAGTTAGTTAGTTAACACTCTCTGCAGAATTTGCTCTCCCCTTTCTTTGCTCTTCTTCTTCTTCTTCTTCTTCTTTTCTGTTGCATTTAACATGTCTGCTACTGTAGGTCGGGTAGGAGACGTTTTCCTGGAGAATTTTTTTTACTGTATTACTTAAAATCCTCTTCACATACCGATTGTAACCAATTAATGAAATGCTTCAACTGAAACTGGAGTCGCCTGTGGAACGGACAGGACTGAAAAAAACACCATCCAATCATTTTAACCAACCCATCAAAATGATTGACTGGTGATATGTCTGTCAAACTCAACTGCCATTTGTCCCTCCCCCATCTGTGCATACCCCTCTTCGTGCACAAAAAGCATATTGTCAGAGGCTTGGAGCACTTGTACAGGAAATGAAGCTGGGGCTGGAGCTAGCTATATTAGCTATATTAACTACATTAGCTATATTATTAACTATTTTAGCTATATTCGCTTCATTAACTATATTAGCTATATTAACTATTTTAGCTATATTAACTATATTAACTACATTAGCTATATTATTAACTATTTTAGCTATATTCGCTTCATTAACTATATTAGCTATATTAACTATATTAACTATTTTAGCTATATTAACTATTTTTGCTATATTAACTATATTAGCTATATTAACTATATTAACTATTTTAGCTATATTAACTATTTTTGCTATATTAACTATATTAGCTATATTAACTATATTAGCTACATTAGCTATATTAACTACATTAGCTATATTAACTACATTAGCTATATTAGGATCCAAAGTGACATAAATACAGATGTGTTCAAAGTACTTCCATAATGTACTTAAGTAGAAGTACAACTACTTATGTAGAAAAATACTATGGTAAAATTAGAAATATTGAATTAACTCCTTTACTGAAGTAAAAGTAAAACAAAAGAGTACAACTTCTCAATTTTAATAAACTAAAAATCAAAACTGCATTTTTTTTTGCTATGGATGAAATAAGTCAAAGTCAGATTTACTGTCAATTCCTCACACATGGAGATGTGCAACAGACAAAAATCTTAGCTAAGTTGGTGATAATAAATAAATAAATAGAGTGCAGTGGCTACTTTCCTAGTGCTGCTAAACTAACCAGGTATAACAGGAGAGGACATTATGTACTGACACTGTTGGAGCTGAGTGCATTTTAGGTCGTTGTTGTGAGGTAGTGCATACATAGATATGGTTATACTGTTATCAGTATAATAATACTTACTTAAAGTACTTCTACTGACTTACTTCCACATGTGCATAAGTCCTTATGGAATGTAAGATTTCCAGCTGGATGTGGCAGTAACATGGAAGTAAGTTTGCACAAATAATAGGATTCAAAATAAACGTTAGTGTTCTGACTGCACTCAGCTGTTCTTACTCGCCTGAGATTAGTTAGAAGACGTATAAAAATAAGTAAAAGTCCAATAATGTAATATACTGATGAACAGGTGACACTACAGAGGTACGCACAGGTGAGTGGAGGGTTGAATGAGGTATGACAGTTGAGGGTTCTGGTGTGTAGCCCCATTGAGGATTGTTTTTCTTTGCTGCAGGAGCATCATTTAAACTTTTATCTATAATCATGATTTACCAAGGGGAATTGACTTCCTATATATGTAAATCCAAATCCAAATTAGGAGATAAAAGTCATAATTATGAGATCAAAACTTAAAATTATGACAATAAAAAGTCAGAATTATATATATATATATATTTTTTTTTTATTATTTTTTTTTTATCTCATAACTAAATGTTTCAGCTCATGATGTAAAATTCCTAATTGGAATAAAAAGTAATGATTATCAGATTTAAAAATACATAATTGTGACTAAAGAAAGTCATAATTATGAGATAAAGCCAAAATTACAAGAGAGAAGTTAGAGTTATGAGAAAAAAGTTTCAATTGTTAGATAAAAAAAAAAAAATCACACTTATAATTGTTTTTAATCTCATAACTAAATATTTTAGCTCATGACATGAAAATTCCTTATTGAAATAAAAGGTAGAGATTATAAGATTACAAAAAATTATAAATTATGACCAAAGAAAGTCATAATTACAAGATTTTTAAAAAAAAGTCAAAATTATGAGAATTTTTTTTTAAATTGTCAGATTAAAAAGTCATACTTATGAGAAAAAAAGTTGAAATGATGCTGCTGCGACCACAGGAAACAGTTGTGCATCATGGGTAAAACACCAGCGCTCAGGGGGCGTGGCTCCAGGAAAACTTTTCCAAAGTTAGTCAAAACAGGTTTTTCTCCAGGATCTCCTTCCCTACTATTAAATAACCCTAAACACTGGATAACAACTCGTTTCTAATCAATGTTGGCTCTTGTAGGAGGTGTTGATGTGTCGAACACTAACCTTTACTTTCCTCTTTGTTTTCTCGTACCTTCTTGGTCTCACCCTCACCTCCTCACCTCGGTGTGTGCAGTGGATATATGGTCGGTGGGGTGCATTATGGGAGAAATGGTGCGCCACAAAATCCTTTTTCCCGGGAGGGATTGTATCCTTCTTAAATACTTCAACATCTTGAGATGATGATGGTAACATTGTGTACTTATTTTATTTTTTATTTTTTTAACGTCATATTTATTCCACACATTCAGAATACATGACGATGGACATAAAATAATAACTGTGTCAAGTAGATCACTGTACACAAATGTAAACCATACAGTTCTTATCATTTTACATAGTACTAGCACTAATACATAGTACTAGTATATAGTACTAATACATAGTACTAGTATATAGTACTAGTACATAGTATTAGTACTTCCTTCTGTGCACCATTTCTAGTTGCACTGTACATTACATACACATTGTTTATTACTGAGGGTAATATGCATATATAGGAAGGAAGGAAGAAAGAGAGAGAGAGAGAGAGAGAGAAAGAGAGAGAGAGAAAGAAAGAGAGAGAGAGAAAGAAAGAGAGAGAGAAAGAAAAAGAGAGAGAAAGAGAGAGAGAACGTAAGAGAGAGAGAGAGAGAGAAAGAGAGAGAAAGAGAGAGAGAGAGAGAGAAGAGAGAGAGAGAAGAGAGAGAGAGAGAGAGAAAGAAAGAAAGAAAGAGAGAGAAAAAACAAAAAGACAATTGAAAAACCTAATGATTCCCAACTAAACATTAACTAAAAAAACCTGCTTTAAATAACTACTTATTTAAAGGCTTATAGTAAATGAACAATACTGGAACTTAATGTTTTTTTTAATTCTGTAATCATCTCTTTTCTTTTATTCTTCAGACAGTTTTATCAGGATTTTAAATCATGTAACGTCTGTACATGTAAAGAAAAACAAACTAATACAGAGAAGCAATGACAGAAATGACAAAAATACTCAAGTAACCTTTATATAATCTATTATTCATTGGGAAATTCAACTTTTTTTTGCATCTGTGTTTCCACCTGTGTACATTTTCCAACTGTCCTTGAAGGTAACATACCTGGGCCAGTTGTCTGCAGTGTACTGACGACACTCACACCTGCCGTCTTTACTCTATGTGGCTTTAATTCCACTTCCAGCTGATCTTCTTCTAACACTTTAAATATAACCTGCAATAACACCATGAAATAAGCAACATAACATCTTCCTCTCACGCTTGTGTGTAAATCTTAAACCATATTTGGGGTCTTATTCAGGCAAGATTAAATTCTTCTGCAGCAACTGAGGCAGTATTTGCATTCCCAGGGCGACTGGTTGCAGTAGAATATATTTGGATAAATAGTCCACGTGTCGACTGCTGTTGTGTGCATGTGCAAGGTTTGTACATTGTGTCATCTGAGCGTGCCCACATATGTGACCCAGACACTGCTTTTAATGAATTAATCATGAATTATTTAGTTTTTTAGCAGCAAAGTTTAACCCTTTAAACTTCCAAGGATCCACATATCGGCTGGAAGTAGTCGCTCAAAAATATGAATTAAACCACCCAAACCTGTCCCAAATGTCACATGACCTCATGTCGAGATTCTCACACATCAGAAGATATAAACCACTGTCAGATTAAATATCCACAGCAGGTACAATCAGTCATTTGTTCAAAATACAAATGTCAAACATCTGATGTGAACCTCTCATAATTATCCACAGAAGAACCATATTCTAACAAACACAGTCATAGTCCAACAAAAACATGTGTCCATATGTGGTTCAAAACACATCAACACATCACATTAATAAATAGCCACCAATGTTTTATCTATTGCATCATTTAACAGGACCCGCCTCCAATAGCCCAGGTTTCATCTGAATATTTTCTTTTATAATATAAGAAAACACCAACTGCATGTTAAAAAGGTTCAAGAACAGCATTCAATTCACGTTATTAAGAAATGTAGGTGAAATAGAGTGTTAGTTTAAAAGGGTAATACAGTGGTATTTCTACTTAAAAGACCCAGCTAATGAATGATCCAAGAAATGAAAACTCAATGTTTCGTCTCTGAATACGAAAGAAAATTCTATTTACAAAAGGAAACTCAAACCCCCAGAGACATAAATACAATGTACATTACTGTATGTACTGTACATAGCATCCCATTGGCTATGAGGGAACTACCCATGATGCTTTTCAGGAACCTTTGACCCTCATTCATCACAGAGTTCTAACCATTCATGCGTAAAGGACGGCACTGCCCCACGAGTCCCCCCACCCCCCCACCAACAGAAGTGAAACAGGAGACGACAAAAAAGGAGGAGGCAGCCATCACTTTACCATTATGAACAGAAGTCATGACAGCGAAACCCCCTAAACCCGTATGTATACACCCTGTAAAAATGTCCACAAGCCATGCTATCACCCACCTTAGGAAGCACACGCCCCCGCGCACCCAAGGAATATCACGAAAGGCCGTCAAAGGCAATTGTCCCTGGATCTACACCCACCAAACGTCTGTCAACAAACATTAACGAAGGTGAAAGTGACAATTAAAACAAACCTAATGGTATGAAAATGACCCACATGTCTGGTATGAAAATGACCCACATGTCTGGTTCATTTGAATGGTTTAATGTTTAATGTTCAGTCAGTGAAAACACATTTACCCACTGACACCAATACTTTACATCTAAAATATAAATCTACATTTTCTTTTAACACATATTTTATACAACATTGGTACATTTTTATATTTTTTAAAGGGTTTGAGGGGTGGTATTGGGAACCTTGGAAGGAGTCAGTTCTTTTACATGTAAAATGCGACACTAAAATTCACAGTACGAAAACACTTCTGGAACAAATTCATTTCCTAAGTAGAGGTACTACTGTGCGTCAGTCTGCAGGAAAAAGGCCTAAAATAGAAAAGTAACGATGGTTAGGTGTTGAAGTGAGTGGGCGCCCACATGAAAAAAACAATACAGAAGGTAAAATATAATACATACAAATGAACAGAATATCAAATAAATAACTTTTGCTGAAAGAATGTGTTGGGGGGTGTGGGTGTGTGTGTGTGTGTGTGTGTGGGGGGGGGGGGGGGGGGGGAAAGCCTCAGGGTGTGAATAATATTTTTAATGATATTCAGGTTGTGGTCAGTCTGGTCAGTTGTTGTTTGAGATAAACATTAAACATTAACCTGGTAAACCATTGTCATTTAAATATTAGGGACAATTTTCTATTATTAATAATAAATACACTTTATTAAGTGAATTAACGTGAAGGTGTCGTTCCATCGCGGTCAGTTTCCTACGGTATGGACGGAGCAAGACAGAAAATAAAGTTGTTAGAGTGAAACCTCCGGAAGCATCCAAACAAAAACACTAAGGTTTGAGACACATTGGCTGAGATTTTTATGATGATGAGCGGCTCGCAGTGTTTTTGTTTCCATGGAGACCAGGTTCTAATGTGTCTCTGGGTGTTACAGGTTGTCGACCCCTGGTTTAGATGCTGCGTTAGCATCGATAACTTTTGAATGACGAAGTAAAACAAACATATTTTATAAATATATTAACTTACAAACAATGACATGGAATTTAAACATGGAAATAAATGCAGTTATGTGAGTAAGGTCAAAGGTCATGAGAAGACCAATGACTACTTTTTAAAAATGCGGGTCAAGAAGCGGGTCGGGTCCGTCCTTTACAAATATATTTCTTGGTGTTCGAGTTACATCGACCCACACATCACTGGTGTCGATACTTTAACTCCTGACTAGGCGTGTGCGATATGGCAAAAATATATCACGATTTTTAAAAAATAAAATCACGATTTTGATTTTATCACGATCTTAAGTCTGGAAAAAAAAAGAAAAATAGCTAACTTAGGCCAAATAACCTTTCTGAATATTTTAATTTAAATAGTTGCAGGTTTGTCAACATGTACAAACAGTGTAAAAGGTAAACAACAACAAAAGTGTCATAAAGTGCAGTCATGGAAGATAAAATAAGAAAGTAAAAATATCTAAGTAGACATGACTGTTGTTTAACACAATCATTTTAACAGGCTTTAAGTATCATCAAAACGTTAAATATTTCATTGAAAAGGTTCAAATGAAACTACAGTAACTGTGGTTATCTGTTTTAGTGCAACAAAAAATATCAACCTACTCCTTTTAAAAAGTGGACATTATGACACATTCCCTTCAGAGGGTTTTAACTAAAACCATTTTGTCGACCAATAATGATAAGTCTAATTTAACAAAAACAGGTTAAGAGCAAACACAGGGAAAACCATGATGTTGCTTTTTTACCCCCGCGGGAGGAGAAGGCCACGAAAAGACAAATGAGCAACGAGGCTCCTAGGTGTGCACTTTCGAGGTCTCCTTCTGACGTTCTCGCCCCGTGGAGGTTGAATTTATTGGAACCACACCCCCCGCCCAGTGACGTCAATCACTGGGTAGAAAAAGACACATAGTTACATATGATTGGATACAGAGAGAAATTCGTATTTTCATAAGAACATCTCATTGGTTAAACACTTCTAAGGAGTGGCTAATTCCCAGGCGGGAAAATTCTAACCTAGAACAAAGAGATTCTTAACACTCCTTTGTTCCCTAATGGAAAATAACTGAATGTATGAATGCATGACTAGATGAAGGTGACTACAGGAATCCTAAATACACACATGCTAGAATATTTACTTCACAAATACTGTAAGTGGACATGCAGTGATGAGCAGATAACGGACACTGTTTTTTCATTGTGCATTAAATAAACCGGTAAACTGTTATTGTTCTACAGTGACAGCATGTACTTCTCTGGTGTCATGTGTATTATTACTGTACAGAGAAAGAAGCAGAAGGATGTCACATACTGTTGTTCTGGTATGTGTTATGTTCAGCTTATATTGACTGAAAGTACTGAATAAAGGTTACTGTGACAACAAGCTTCTGAAAGGTTAAATAAATATAAAGGCATATATACTGTAAACAGATACTGCATGGACCCTTTTTTCTGGGCACATTGAAAAGAGTTACATTTTTTAATTTTCCATAAAACCACAGTGTGTCTTATAATCTAGACCAGGGGTTCTCAAACGTTTTTGCCCCAGGTCCCCCTTGGAGGGGTGAAATGTTTCCATGTCCCCCCTCATCCTCGCGAAACTGAAAACGAAAAAAATCCACTTCAACAATGATTATTATGAAACAATGATAACCTTTTTTAATAGTGCTTTTGTGCAAACCAGTCAAATTTTCAGGTATTATAATATAAATGAACACTTCAGAAACAACAATTTTAAATAATTTTAAAATAATAAATGGAACAAAAGACACACAAAACCGTCTCCCATCATTGTTCTCAATGAAGTCAAACTCAATATAACTATCAATGTACTTTCTCTTTTTAGGGTTAGGGCGTTTGTTTTTGTTTTTGTCATTTTCATTGTCATTTCTTTTACCACTTCTTGAGGAACTTGGCGGACACAAAAATCGATCCATGTTCGCTGCAGGGTGGCTAAAAATAGCCTGTGACTCGCTCCGTCTCAATTTAGTCAAGCTGGCGTCAAACAGCGCTGTTACTTCCACCCGCTCGCTACAAAATAAAACTTCCGGATTTCAAAATAAAACAGCAAAAAAAAAAAAAAAAGAGTGGATAATTTCGCGTACCCCCTGGACATGCGCCACGTCCCCCTAGGGGTCCGCGGACCCCAGTTTGAGAACCGTGGATCTAGAGCATCTGCAGGTTTTTGCTCCAACCAACCAAGAGTCCACAGTTCAACCAATTGACTCTAAAGACTGAGGTCTGTAGATTTGAGTCCAGTCTGGTGTGCTGCTGCCTGGTTGGAACAAAAACCTGCAGCCACACCGGCCCTTTGTGGAACAGTTTGGCGATGCCTGATCTAATGTAATGTCAGGGGAACAATTGTGCAAATTAATGCACAAGCATGAAAGTTGGTACAGAGGTACATCTGGTTCTGCTGAACTCAAATCAGTTGGGAGCCAAAGTGAATTCCTAATGGAGCCACCATATTAGATTATTCAACATGGCCGCCACCCAAAAATTACATTGTTTTTTTTTTTTTCATTTCTAGCCAGAAAAAGGTCATAAGACTGAACAACAAAGGACACATGATTCATTTTAAGCCTCAAAGACACTAAATGTATATTTTATGTGACAGGAGGAGTGACAAACTCAGACATTTAGATTGATTTAAGATGAACATGACTGATATAACAACAAATATTGCTAATCATTGGAGTTGTCAGGAACCATAATGGAGAGTTTAACATATTTATTCCATTTTTAAATGTCTTTGGCAACATATATTCATTATTTTATATCACTACAGCGGTCACTTTAACAGGGGTATACGCAGGGCTGAAGTAAGAATTCAGAGGCCCTTGGGCCAGACTCTTAGAGTCTAACACACACGCACACACGCACGCACGCACGCACGCACGCACGCACGCACGCACGCACGCACGCACGCACGCACACACACACACACACCAGATGGTTTATCGTGCACAAGTGTGTCCCTTTAAGTTCTTGGAAACGTCTGGACGTACACATGATTCATATTGACTGGAAACTGGTCGTTTATTTTACCACCACTTTACTCTTACATGTCAAACCACTCGACCCTCAAATACAGAAACAATTAAAAGAATAGCAAACAAACTCTTCCCGTTTTTTTGTTTAGTTTTAAACTTTCCCTCATCTGTTTGTAGAGGAAGAACAAATGTTATACAAAGACTTTTGTTCTTCACAGCAATTGGCTTTAAAATAACAAAAAGGTTTTTTTGAACAGGTCTAATGTGCTGTCCACAAACATGAGAAGTGAAGTCTTTGGGACAATTTAGACACAGTCACTGTCAGCCAAACTTCTCCCAGGGTGAACCACTCGTCTTAGAATGACTTGGGCGTCAAATGTCCCAGCATTAAGTTGGACCCATAGATACTTCTGTCCCTCAGTCCTACTCAGAAAGCAATCATTTGCGTCTTCCACATACTCCAGATGTCAATCATTTGCACTAGTCTGTTGTTCAACTCTATGGTACAAATTATTACAGATGTCAAATATCTGATGCTTGAAACAAAACAATTTATCAGTTCTCATCAGCTCTTTTAAAAAAAGGTACTTTTTGCAGTCTGCCATTATCCAATATGGTGGCACCATTAGAAAATGGCCAAAACTACCTCTGTACCAAATTTCATACTCGTGCATATATTTGCACAATCCCTTATCAGACGTCCTCTAACAGCCTCGACTATTATGGATTAACTCTGGTTGTGCTTAGTGACTTGGAAATATGTTTTTTTAATCGCATAATTTTGACTATTTATCTCATGATTTTAACTTTTTATTGCATAATGTTGACTTTTTAAATCGCATAATTTTTATCTCATGTTTTTTGACTAACTCACAATTTTCTCCTTTTTATCTCATGATTTGGACTTTTTAAAAGTTTAATTTAGCAGAATAAGATTGTTTTATTTCATGTTACAACTCAACAAGGTTATGAGTTATTCTGACTGTTTAGCTTCACTTAATGCACCTTATAGTCCAGTGCGCCTTATATATGAAAACATCTAAAAAATTTTTTTAAAAAAGCTATTCATTTGCAGTGAATCTTATAGTGAGGAAAATACAGGACTGTGCTTCTGATGGATGGTAGTAATGTGAACATGGTTAGGGTTAGCATCATAGCATAATTGTCTAAATCATACCCATATGGATCTAGTATTGGGAGGTGTGAAAAGTGTTTCTTTTCTAATAGGAGTGTCAGATACGAAACAACAATGACTAAAAAAGCACTTTAAGGGGGAAGACCTCCACCAAGGCAGATGGTCACTTGCCCAGTAAAGGGTTAACATCCATGACGTCACCATATTTTACTTGTAGTTGGGTGTTCACTGGTTCAAACATGAAGGCATGGGTGGGGGTAATAGATGAAGCATTCGACCCTGGTCTCCAGATAACACACAAACACCACAAAGAAAGTTTTTTCCACTTATACACCAAGTGGAAGCTTTGTGCTGGAATGAATGGGTGCCTTTTTTTCATGCTCTAATAAAACATCATATGGCGGCTCTTCATGACTTCTGTCATACTTGGTCTCTGAATATATCTCCGGGGGGGGGGGGGGGGCTGGTTTTTGATGTGCACTGCATCATGTCCAGTGGAAACTCAAGCATTGTGTAACGCGAACACTGTACTGTAGCCCCATTTCTACTATGCTGTTCGCTACAGGACATTTCAGAACGGCATACATAGCTTTGCGTGACGTCACCACATCGCATAGTAACGCATGCCGCCATTTTAAAAGGAGAAAACAACAGCGTAGCAACACTAGATAGATAGCTCTGTTACGATGTCCTATGACTATTTTGATGAACGTCTGTCCTCCACAAAAGACCAGTATAAATGGAAATTAACATGAATCAACTGGAGAGCTGTCCGTATAAATTACCGAAATGACCATGTGGCCTAATACGGAGTGGCCAGCCATCTACGACTATCTCGTCGACGGTCCTGGCATATATACATGAGAAAAAATTGTAACTTATAAGAGCCTGAAAACATATGTTTTGTGTGAGGTAGGTTAGATAATGTATTTAAATACTTCTCTGCCCCTCACTCATCTAGCCTCCAGAACATTCCACTACTTTAGTTTTACTTCCACTTTGTTTTCAGACTACAGGACTTGCCATCATCATCATTTTTCTCAGCGCCTGAAGCCATGCTACACATTTTTCACCCTTTTCCTTCGGTACACAGAAAAAGACAGCTTCTCTTCCATCCAGGCATAGTTATTGAACCCGAAGGTTGCACAAGATTTGGTCATTTTACACCAAGTTGTAATTGTGCAGGACGGTGCAGTTCACGTCGTGGTTGCTACACTGTTGTTTTCCCCTTTTACTAGAGGAAGTGACATCACCACAAAGCTATGTATGCTTATTTTAGCATTTCCATTACGATGGAATCGTACTGGTCCCGTGGTACCCATTACTATTGTAATGCTCGAGTTAGGGTTAGGGTACCATACCACTCCCATTTGGGAGGAGCCAAGCACTGTCGACAGTGATTGGTTGAAGAAAAGTGTCATAAAGTTTTGCACAAATGTCCAATAAAGAAGTGACTATGGTCATGTCAGTGACCAAAAACACTTTCCTGACAAAGGGTTCAAATGTCATCAGCCACGGTTCTCTCTAACATAAATGATTGAACATGTGGGTTAATGATGTCCCCTAAACACATGGGACGCCAACATTTGTGTGTGTGTGTGTTCACATCCAGTGGACATGTGGTCAGTCGGCTGCATCTTTGGAGAAGTGATAAGAGGGACTGTGCTGTTCCCTGGGACTGACCGTATCCTTCTGACTGGGATCTTTGTGTAAACAATGTACGATACCATGCTCACATGTTCCCAAAAAGTCCATCTGTTCAAGTGTAAGAAAACACAATGTAAGAGCTGAAAACCAGAGGTGGGAAGTAACTGAGTAAAAGTACTTTGTTACTGTAGTCAAGTAGATTTTTTTTACATATCTGTACTTTACTTGAGGATTTATTTTTCTGGCAACTTTTTTACTTTTACTTCCTACATTTGTTCATGAATATATGTACTTTATACTCTTTACATTTATAAAAATATCTGTACTTTATACTCTTTACATTTATATAAATATATGTACTTTATACTCCTTACATTTATATAAATATATGTACTTTATACTCTTTACATTTATATAAATATATGTACTTTATACTCTTTACATTTATATAAATATCTGTACTTTATACTCTTTACATTTATATAAATATATGTACTTTATACTCTTTACATTTATATAAATATATGTACTTTATACTCTTTACATTTATATAAGTATCTATAATTTATACTCTTTACATTTACAGTAACTCACTTTTAAAGGCTTTATTTTTGGATACTTTTGAAACCTTTATGATTTTTCCTTGTTAAATAAGTATTATTTCATCCATGCCAAAAGAAATGCAGTTTAACTTTTTGCTTCATTACAATTGAGAAGTTGTACTATTTTTTTTTTAACTTAAGTAAAATAGTTGAATCACTACTTTTATTTTACCAGAGTATTTTTTCACACCAGTAGCTGTACTTGTATTTAAGTACAGACTGCGAGTACTTTGATCACCTCTGCTGAAAACATCCAAACGTTGGAGCGTCACATATTTTTGTCCAGGACACACAGAGGAAAACACCCAAACTTACAGAAGAGCCATGGATAAGAACCTTAGCAGAAGAATAAAAACATGTCTCAGTGAAGGCTTTTTGGACTCTGGCCAATGAGCAGCGGAGACAAAAACAAGGAGATGGAATCCTGTAGTGTTCTAATGGGGGTATGTGGTGGAGCTGGCAGACATCTACCTCCACTGGCACCGTCTGTGAGAACACGGGATGGGAGGGGTCTTCCAGGGTTAGGCAGCGTTGTCAACAGGAAGAGAAAACACAAGCTGGCAACGGCAGTGGATTTAAACACAGAGGTGGAAATTAACTAAGTAACAGGATGCTGTTATTGTACTTAAGTAGACTTTTTAGATCTATGTGCTTTACTTTAGTATTTATTTCTCTGGGAAGGTTTCTTTTTACTGCCTACATTTTTGTATAAATATATGTACTTTATACTCTTTACATTTATATAAATATCTGTACTTTACACTCTTTACATTTATATAAATATATGTACTTTAGAGATACATAGATATTATATGAATCCTTTTTCAAAGAAATTGCTAAACTCATAATTATGAGATAAAAAAGTCCTGTCAGAAAAAATGCAGTATTATGAGATAAAAAGTCAAAATTCATAAATATGAGCTAAGAAATGCATAATTACGAAAAAAGAGCTGATATGAGATAAAATGGCAAAACTTTGCTCAGATTTTCCCTCTGAAGCATTAGTGTTTGAGCATTTATATAAATATCTGAACTTTATACTCTTTACATTTATATAAATATCTGTACTTTATACTCTTTACATTTATGTAAATATATGTACTTTATACTCTTTACATTTATGTAAATATATGTACTTTATACTCTTTACATTTATATAAATATATGTACTTTATACTCTTTACATTTATGTAAATATATGTACTTTATACTCTTTACATTTATATAAATATATGTACTTTATACTCTTTACATTTATATAAATACCTGTACTTTATACTCTTTACATTTATGTAAATATATGTACTTTATACTCTTTATATTTATATAAATATCTGTACTTTATACTCTTTACATTTATATAAATATATGTACTTTATACTCTTTACATTTATATAAATACCTGTACTTCATACTCTTTACATTTATGTAAATATATGTACTTTATACTCTTTACATTTATATAAATATCTGTACTTTATACTCTTTACATTTATGTAAATATATGTACTTTATTCTCTTTACATTTATATAAATATCTGTACTTTATACTCTTTACATTTATGTAAATATATGTACTTTATACTCTTTACATTTATATAAATATCTGTACTTTATACTCTTTACATTATCAGAATAGACTTGGGTTTTTTTTCAAACTAAACAGATGTGACAGTTTGAAAAATCAGTCACTTCAGAGGGAAAATCAGAAGAGAAGAGAACCTGGGGCTTTATATATATATATGACTATTATCTCAAAGTGTTTACTTTTTATCTCATAATTTTGACATCTTCTCTTAAAATAATATATATTTTTTAATCTCATACATATAATTGGGCTGAATGTGACCAATGAACTAAAATAATTGTTAATATCTGAAGTGCACTTTTCATATTTCACAAATTCAGCCCACCGACTGAATTGGACATTTTTGCCGTCCAGTTTTTGGCCAGTGAGCCTTATGTTTGATACCTGTGTATTAAGGTGTAAAGGATGTTGCATACCCCATGTGTGTTTGCCTTAATCTTGACCCACCGCTAGACATCGACCAGTGGAACAAGGTGATCGAGCAGCTGGGTACACCCTCACCAGAGTTCATGAAGAAGCTTCAGCCCACAGTCAGGAACTACGTGGAGAACAGGCCAAAGTACGCAGGCCTCACCTTCCCCAAACTCTTCCCTGACTGCCTTTTCCCAGCTGACTCTGAGCACAACAAACTCAAAGGTGAGAGGCTTCACTTATGTGGCTCTAACTATTCCTACTCTGATCACACCCATATGTTTTATTTACTTGGATGAAATACATGAGACATTTGTGTTGTGTTTCCATCACCCTTGGAAATTTGAAAAATGTAAATAGTGCTATAAAAAAAAACTGATCATGGAAACACCTGAATTTGGAAAAAACACAAATATTGATATAAAGTTTTTACGGTTTCATGAGGTGGTTTTCGATATTCTAATACAGGGGGTCTCCTCTCATCATCTGAACCCACTTTATCCTCACTAGGGTCACAGGGGTCACTGGGGGTCTAACCCAGCGACAGTGGGTGAAGGCGGGGTCAGAGGTCACCCTGTATGAGTCTCCAGTTCATCTCAGGGCTGAACATATATAGACAAACAATCACTGTCACATTCACACCTATGGGTGATTTAGATTAACTAGTTAACTAGTTAACCAGTTAACCTATCAGTGCATGTGTTTGGATGGTGGGAGGAGCCAGAGTACCTGGAGAAAACCCACGCAGACACGAGGAGAACATGTAAACTCCACACAGAAAGGTCTGGTGTGGGAATAGAACCAACAACCTTCTGTCTGTGAGGCACCAGTGCTAACCCCTAATACTTTTCAATTAAAAGTTCCCAAGGTCCAGTTATTACATGTTGCTCAAGTAAACGCTTTACATTTTTAAAAAAGTAAACACTTGTTTGAGTTTTAACTTCAAATGCAAGAAATTAGACAACATATGTGATCTCTTTTCATCAAACTATGATCATTTTCGTTTCATCCTTCTGTGAAATTCTGTCTGTTGTCTCTTTAATTGAAATCCTTTGATTCTAAATTTTTTTTTTTTTTTTTTTTTACATCCTCACAGTTTGCCTCAGGGCCTGTTAATTTAACTGAAATATTTAACAATATATTCTGTGAACTCTGCAAAACCTGTCATTTCTATGATCGTGTTTAATGCTGAAGACATTGTTCCTTCTATTTTTGTCTGTGATGATCAGTACATCACAGACAAACGGCTCGTTTTCACGGGTCCTTCTGTCGGTGAGGTATGGGTGTCACCACTGCACCACCATGCCGCCCAAAAAGCAAAATTCCACAATAAAAATGTTTACACCTACAAACTACTTGAATAAAACACAAATATGAATAACCTGTAAATTCAATTCACTCAGAGAAGTCTGCCTAAGGTGCCTTCCCATGCCCCCCCCCCCCCCCCAAATACCCTATGGTTGATGGTAGTGACGGTATGAGGCAACGTGTCAAGTGTTTTTGACAACAATAAACATAGGGATAATGATAATACATGGCCCACGAGTTACTATCAGAAAAATATTCCCCAATGGGGCGAACAGCACCCCTCCGCCAATATTATATAGTAACTCGTGGGCCATGTATTATCCCGGGTTATTACAGTTTATTACTGTCACTACTCTAACAGACTAGTGTTGTGAAATAGGCGGGGCAGACAGAAGGGGGGTGAAGAGAATTTTAGGCAGAGAAAAGAGAGAGAGGGATGTACACAGTTAGGTCGACCGGAGCAGGTGTTGTCCCGTTCCTGCAAAAAAATACTGAAAACGAAGCTCACTGAAACCGCTCCTTGTTTTATAAAAACCAGCATAGAGGAGTTAACCCCCGGGATAAAATACTGACTACGGCCCTGGAGATTCTGTACGAGAGGAGGACGGTGATTTACCCTGATTTCCTGACTACGGTCAAGATAAGGTCAGGATAGGTTAACACTAGATAAGCTATCAGTTACAACGAAGAGAATATTTATTTTAAAAGTGTCTGAACTACCTGTGGAGTGATATGGTACAGTGAATATGAAGTGACAAAACCCGTTGCCATGGGCAGCGGGCGGTTATCGAAAAAAATTCGCCCACTGACGTCATTCAAAGTGAATGGAAACTGTAGAATAAACATTAAAAACTCATGGCTTATGAGGCAGGTCCAACATCTAAATCATTTAATATCTGGTCATTCCACAGGTTGAAGAATGGGAATCACAGTAATTGGCTTTAAAATAATAAAAATATATTTTTTAACTGGTCTACCGCATTCATTGACAATGTGTCGTATAATCCAGTGCGCCTTATAGTTCGGAAAATACAGTATATCAAAAACAATGAAAGCTTCAGAAAAAGTGACTTTAATTGAACATAAACCCAGGCCGTCCATCCACTGTCATTGATCCAACTCCATGGGTTTTACTGTTGAATCGGTGTTATAGAAGATGACGGTGTTTCCATGGTAACTACAGAGCGTCTGAAAGTCCAACTGGGTTATATGTTATGACTAAGAAAAGATGACAACCTGTAATTTACACCAATTATTTACATGTATTAGTGAGTCTACAGGTGTTAAACAGTTCGTATAGGGGGTGGTTTTTGGTCAGTATTGGATGTTTGGGTCTTAATGGGTTAAAGCTTGTATATAAATAACTCTCCAGTGAGATTTAGCACAAAACACTTCATTTTGTTGCCTCTCTGCTACATCAAAGCTCCTTTCTGCTAAAATGTCATGAATCATCTTTGTATTCTGGCTGCTTCCTGCTGGACTGACAGTGGTGAAGGAAATGCACCCAGAGGGACTAAACAAGGAGGGTAGGAGACGGGTGGGGGGTTTAGGGGTGGGGCTGCGGTTTTGAGTTGCTGTTTGGTGTCACAGGTGGGAATTGAGGCTTACAAGAGAAAGAGACGCGTCCTCTGGGGTTTGGTTCTGCTGAACAGTTTCCAGGGCAGACAGACGTACTGTAGCGTGAGTTCAAGAGGAAACACAAGAACAAGTCTGAGAGCAGCAGGAGCTACGCAAAATATAAATGTACTGTTTTATACAGGATTAATACATGTACATACTGTTTATACTGCTCATAAATATACTGGACACACTAGTCTACAAGTAAAACGCTTTTAGAATTAAACTAATTAAATGTTCCCACATGTGTGTTAGTGATAAAGAAAACTCAAGTCTTAAATGATGCTTGGATCAAGGTTCCAAGATAAGTCTGGGGTCAAAATGTGAAAATCTTAGAACTAGCGCAGACCTCGTAGAAAATGTGAGATTGTTTTCTCCTAATGTGTTGTGGAAGTGGGTGAAATTAGTTGAAAGGAGCAGAAAGAAAGACTATAATAATAATTAGTCAGGGCAATAGACAATTGTGAGTATGCTAATGCTAATGCTAATGGTGTCAGTTGTTACTGATGGTGGAATTAGTAAAAGCCAGTTTCAGGTGGAGCAGACAGTCTACCACTGTAGTGGTTTGTGTCATGCAGACGCAGATGACATCAACCAACACCCAGCAAGATATATTTTGGCCATGAACTGAGCCACCAGTCGCTCATCCCACACTCAAATGTCACTGTCTACTTTCAGACTTGAATGCACAAAAACCAGGAAACTGGGCAATGTGGCTCCGCCTACCGAACTACAGCTAACAACAAACAAAGTAAAAATGAAAAGTGTTAAAAGTGAAGCGATAAAGCGGAATGGTGGATGAACCAGATAATAATGGAGCTACAGTCATTAAGACTGATGCAATGTTCAACTGAAGGTGAATCAGACGTTCCACCTGTTAATTCACTAAATTACAGATGTAACTTAACTCATGTGAATGAGCCGTAATAACAGTCATATATATATATATATATATATATATATATATATATATATATATATATATATATATATATATATATATATACTGAGTGGAGTAGCACTCCTAATGTCAACACACAATTACAGTAAATTGTATTCTTGTAAACAGTACATCTTGTAAACCGTACACATACACCTCCTCCTTGTTGTATTGTCTCTATAGACTGTGCAGTCTGTGTTCTGTTTCTCTAGTCCTTTACTGGTGCAGGAGCTATTTATAGTGAAGGTCAGTTTGTGTAGGAGATGGATGGTGTACGCTTTAAGCAGAAGAGTCTTCAGGGTAGAAAGTGACCGACTAGGGGAAGCTGATGGCATTCATATTGTTGGGTGTTAAATGTAAATTACACTGCACATACAGAAGCAGTAGTTCATTATCAGAGCAGAGAAAGTGTTTGACACCAAAGACTGAGATAATTTTTGCAACAATCAGAGATAAACATCAGATTATTGAGCTTGCTGGAGTCTTGAATTTTTAATAAGCAAATAAAGGAAAGAAAATGATAGATTCAGCAGTTTCACAGTCGCACACCAGTGATATAGGCAAGTCTTATTACAAGTCAAATGCACTGTCGGCTTAGACTCATATATTACATTTCATAGATTAATTGAGTTTTTGCCTTGTCAAAATTCTGAAAAAAATAAATAAATTGGATATAGTGTTTCCTTTGGGGTTTTTCTTGCTCAACATTGACTGAGAACAAAATCTGCTTTTTGTTGTAATATATTAAATATGAATATGCTTCTGTGGTAAATGTCATTATCGGCTTTGTTTAAAATTATTATAATACTTCTTTTTCACCCTCACAAGTGTTTTTTTTTTATTTGGTTGGACATTATCTGCCAGCCCCAATACTATAATATTTTCCTCCTTCAGTACTAATACATCACTAAATACACCCTAGACCTGGACACACTTATTACATTTAGTAGATTAATTGAGGTTTTGCGAAACAAAAAAAAAAATTACCTTTATTATTATCAGTGCATCCTATGAGTATTATTATTGCTTAACATTAATCCAAAATGCAGTCTGCTTTTTTGTTGTAATATATGAAATGTGAATTTTCTTTCACAACTACCTGTCAGAGGCTCTGCTTAAAATTATTAATGTGAATTTTCTAAAGAACTTTATTTTACCTGTTCACATGTTGCTTTTTGTTGGACATTATCACTCAGCCCTGGTACTGTTGTGTTTTACTGTAGTACTTCACTAAATACATTCTTGGTCTGGACTCATGCTTTACATTTATTAGATTAATTCAGTTTTTGGTTGGTTAAAATTAAGGGGGAAAAATTATATATTGAGATTGGTCCTTCCTCTGGGGACTCTGTGTGTGTGCCTCTCTTTCTCTGTGTGTATCTCTCTCTCTCTCTATGTCAGTGTCTCTCTCTCTGTCTCCCTCTCTCTGTGTGTGTGTGTCTCTCTCTCTCTGTGTCTCCCTCTCTCTCTCTGTGTATCTCTCCCTCTCTCTCTCTCTATGTCAGTGTCTCTCTCTCTTTCTCTGTGTCTCCCTCTCTCTCTCTGTGTATCTCACCCTCTCTCCCTCTCTGTGTATCTCACCCTCTCTCTCTCTCTCTGTGTGTGTATCTCACCCTCTCTCTCTCTCTCTGTGAATCTCACCCTCTCTCTCTCTCTGTGTATCTCACCCTCTCTCTCTCTCTGTGTCTCCCTCTCTCTCTCTGTGTGTATCTCACCCTCTCTCTCTCTCTCTCTCTGTGTATCTCACCCTCTCTCTCTCTCTGTGTATCTCACCGTCTCTCTCTCTCTCTCTCTGTGTGCATCTCACCCTCTCTCTCTCTCTCTGTGTGTATCTCACCCTCTCTCTCTCTGTGTCTTCCTCTCTCTCTCTCTCTGTGTATCTCACCCTCTCTCTCACCCTCTCTCTCTCTCTGTGTATCTCACCCTCTCTCTCTCTCTCTCTGTGTATCTCACCCTCTCTCTCTCTGTGTCTCCCTCTCTCTCAAACGTGTCTACTCTTAAGGGTCTTTTATTTCTACCTGTCCATTTGTCCTTACTTTCCCTCCCTGTCATCTTTTTCTTCTTCTTCTGCGCTCCTTATAAAAGTTGCTGTAAGTCCACACATGCTGGAGGTGTTGTGACATTAAACTTTCCTCTAAAAAAAAACTAAACAAAAAGCTCCATACTTCATTTTCTTCAGTCCCTGACATTTATCTCTGTGTTCCCTCTGGTTCTATGTATTTTCCAAATCCCCATTAGTGAGAATATTTCAGTAGATGTTGGTCTCAATCACACACTTTTTCCTGTTTTTTTTTTTTTTGTTCCCACCCACAGCCAGCCAGGCCAGAGACCTGCTGTCTAAGATGCTGATCATCGACCCGGCCAAACGGATATCGGTGGACGAGGCCTTACAGCACCCTTACATCAACGTGTGGTACGATCCGGCTGAGGTGGAGGCGGTAAGTGGACCCTTTGGCTGAGCCGTCAAGAGCTCCAGCCTTCCTTCTGTCTTTGTTAACATTTTATTTTGCATCATCCTTAAAAGCATGGTGATAATTGTCCTCTCAGGGATTATTTTTCAATTAATATCAGTGATTTAAAACAGTCTGGGACGGTTAACCCATAAAGACCCACATTAACAGTCATTGATGATCCAAACATCACAATGATATAAAAAATGTTCAATTACTTCTCATCCACTAAACAGGCAGGGGTCTCAAACATGTGGCCCAGGGGCCAAAATATGGCCTGCTGAAGCTTACAATGTGGCCCAAAGTGCAAAAAAACTCCTTTTAGTTCAGGTTCCACATATAGACCAATATGATCAACAGTCAATTAAAAACAGAATAACCTATAAAAACAATAATGACTTCTCAGTTTGGTGTGAATATTTTTTTTCCTTCTTCACATTTTCTAATTTTTTCTTGATTTTGGTCCAAAAAATTAGCCTAGCTGCACTAGACCCCCTAGCAGCAGCAAATCTAATGTTCTACCGTAGTAATCTAGTTTCACTCAATGTAACTTTTGGCTAGATTTCCCTGAAACTGGTGGACAAATCACAGTGAAGTACAGAGTCAGAGGGCGGGTCTAACAAAGTGACACTGCACTGAGTCGAAGAGAAACAACTAGAAACAACCATAGAAGAAGAAAAACAACTGGTGGAGATTTCCTTTTATCAAAGATGAGTGAAGAATGTAAGAAAATTTCAGAAATCTTTAAATTAATTTTACAAAAGCAACAATAGTCGTTAAGGTCCATAATCCACCATTTTGTTTCGTCATTCCTAACTTTCTCTGGGCTCCTCCGTGAACTTTTTGTCGTCCAACTACGTCATCGTAAAGATTACGCTGATTGGCTGTAGTACCGTCCTATTGCATACAGAGGGGTTTGAAATACAACATTTTAGCCCCGCCTCCCCTGACTATGAAGCACCACTAGACCCATACATGGAGTGAATAGGGATAGCGCGGCTAGGCTACCAAAAAATAACATTAAATCATGAAATTATCCTGCAACAATAACATTTGAAAAATGTTGAACAAACATGAATAACCTGAAATATTTAAAGAAAAACAAGCGGAATTTGAACCATTTTCTGCTTCTGCTAATAATAATGGATTGGATTTATATAGCGCTTTTTTGGACACTCAAAGCGCTTTACATTCGTGACTCATTAGTAAATCATTAGTAATTAATGATTATTCACTCTCACTTTAGTGGTGGTAAACTACAAATGTATCCACAGATGTCCTGGGGCAGACTGACAGAAGCATGGCAGCCATTTTGTGCCTATGGTCTCTCTGACCACCACCAAACATTCATACACCAGTGTGAGTGACACTGGAGTATGAACTGGGTGTCTTTGCCCAAGGACACAATGGACTGAGTAGAACAGAGCGGGATTCAAACCACCAACCCTTCAGTTATTAGACGACCCATTCTACCAACTGAGTTATGGCCGTCTTAAAAACTAAGTATTTAGAGTCTTTGTAAATTAAGAATATTATAATAATTGCAGTTACGTCTTAATAAATATGTTATTATGCTATTATTTTAGTGGTCTAACCCACTTCAGATCAAATCTGGCTGAATGTGGCCCCTGAACAAAAATGAGTTTGAGACCCCTGCACTAAAACAATCAATACATGTAAATAATTGGTGTAAAATGCAGTTGATCTTTAATTATCATCAGATATGACCCATTTGGACGTTCAGGCACGACATAGTACAGGCTGCCGACAAGTTTGATGGGAACCTGTTATTTATGTTAGCGGGAGTATCAAATAAAATAAACACTGTAATGGTGTCTAAAATAACACCGGTCTTCCGGAATAAAACTAATGAAATGTTCCCACATAAATAAGCGATAAAGAAAACTCAAGTCTTAAATGCTGGTTGGCTGAAGTATCCAAGATAAGTCTGGGGTCAAAATGTGAAATTAGAATGAACAAGAGGATACATAGGTGTTAATTCACGTGATTATAATGATGTTGCGATTTCAGCTGGAGGGCAGGAAGTAACCATGGAGACAGTCGCTATGGAGGAAACCATTGAAGACAGTGTTTATTGTACAGATTTTGATCTACTGTCGAAACAGATACATACAGTTAGTTAAAAATGGATTGGACGTGACTCGTATCTGATGAAATTTAATGAGTTTACAATAGAACCCAAAGATTTTTCAACAATCTGTGCAGTGGATATTACTACCCACCTGGTCCTGCATACATCCTACTACACCAGCAGCAGATGAAAGACTAGAAAAGTTTGGAGACATAGAACTTTTTTGTCAGTGGGTGGGTCCACAACCTCGGTACCAAAAGGCTCAGCGAATCAAATTATCATTTGGTCTTCACCAGGGTGAGTGTTTTATTTGTAAAGATGCAACGTCAAGATGTATTGCATGTTTGTTGACATTAGTTGCTGCTAGCTGCTAGCATTAGCAATTAATGTCAACAAACATGCAACGCATTTTGATGTGTGTAGGTAAACCATATTACAACAGTGTAAATGAATATTTAACCACAACCTAATGATAAATACCACATACACAAAAAAGTTAGCTTTTGAACATACCTCTGACCAAGTGGTCACTGCAGATACAGGCATTAGCATTAGCATTAGCAGACTCTGCTCCTCCCGACCGCAAACAAAGATTTAAAATCCACTTTTTATAGTGTTTTTCTGTGAACTTTTTCTATTTCTCACCTACTCTAAAAAAACAACAACAACTTTTCATTCTCTCAGAACGATTGGCGCATCCCCCTAGACCCCCTCCCGGCAACAAATCTAATTTTCTACCATACTAGTCTAGTTACGCTCAATGTAACTTTTGGCTACATTTCCCTGAAACTGGCCGACGAATCACAATGAAGTATAGAGTCAGAGGGCGGGTCTAACAAAGTGCTGCTGTGATGATTCAGAGAACAACAATGGGTGGCAATTTCCTTTTATCAAAGATGAGTGAAGAATGTAAGAAAACTTCAGCATTCTTTTAAATTCTTTAATAGTCGTTCAGCTCCATAATCCACCATTTTGTTTAGTCATTCCTAACTTCCTCCAGACTCCTCCGTCAACTTTCAGGCGCTCTAACTATGTCATCCTAAAGATTACGCTAATTGGTTGTAGTACCGTCCTATTGCATACAGAGGGATTTGAAAGACAACCTTTTAGCCCCGCCTCCCCTGACTATGAAGCACCACTAGACCTATACATGTAGTGAATAGGGATAGCACTGCTAGGCTAGCTTTTTAGCCAAATATGAGCCATTTAAGAAGAAGGTTCGTTATCAAGAATAATTAATTTGGGAACTGCTCCAAAAGTAGCACTGGGTCTTTATGGGTTAAACTCGAAAAGTAACTGCTGGACTGTGACTTTATGGTTGTTTGACGTAGATATTTGGTTCACATCTCATTTTCTTTTATTTTTTCCCCATTCACGTATCTTTCCATTCTTTATATTCAGCATTGACATAAAACAGCTTGAAAAGACGAGGTGTTGCCACTCAGTATACTGTATAGACAGAGTTAACTGCTGCATTCCTCACTTTTTCACTGTAAGGGCGGTAGAGTTATTGGGTTATTTGGCTAATCTCTTCAGCCGAGCCTCATTAGTGTGAGGTGACAGTGAGTTTGGGAAAAAAAAAAGCCATCTGCAGCTTGATAAATTAAAGATACTGCTTGTTCTTGCAGAAGTCAGTGCACACCCCTATCATAGCAATTCATATTTAATTAAATGGTTTTTCTTTTGATTTATTTTTGTTACAAATTATTTTTCTCAGGTTTTATCGCTGTTTCTTTATCTACGTTGTTTAGCTGTTGGTTTTGGTGATGTTTTTTTTTTGTTTGTTTGTTTTTTTTTTTAACGATGACATGTTTGTTAGCGTTGATGTGGCATGTTGTCATATGGCTGTGAACGGCATTTCAACACATTTTCTGCTGTTTTCCCCTTCTCTAATGTCACCTCATGCTGATGAAGGCCAGGGATCTCATCCAAATATCCATGGTAAATAACAACCGCCCTACATTAAAGGAAAGATGTTTCTATGGGCCCTTCAGTCCTGAAGGCTGTAGAAGCAGAGCAAAGAAGCGTACAGTTGGCTAAGCTTTGTCATACTGTGCATAAACCACAACATTACAAACCTCATTTACAGAAAAGCTGGGACATTTTCCAAAAACAAAACTAAACACAGGATTTTTTTCTTTTATATTTGTGCCTTTAATCCAGTCTGTCTTCACACTGACCAACACTGATGCGTTCACTGACATCAGACCAGTTAGTTTTCCAAATGTCTGTTTTTTTTTGTTAAAACACGTTAAAAGCATGGATTTAATTTAGATTAGATTACTTTGGATTACAGTAGATTACCATACATTAAATTACAGTAGATTACATTACATTAAAGTAGATCATTCTAGATTATTTTATATTAATTTACAGTATATTAGATTACATTACATTAGGTTGGAATATATGACAGTTGGTTAGATTTAGAGTAGATTATATTGAGGGTTAGATATAGAACAGATTATATTACATAAGAGTAGATTACAATAGATTCGATCACATTACATTAGACTAGATTACATTATATCAGAGTAGATTACAATAGATTAGAATACAATAAATTAGATTACATTTGGTTAGAATAGGTTACATTATATTACAGTAGATTACATCAGGTTAGAGTAGATTACAATATTCAACAGTCAAAGCAGTAACAGAATAAAGTGAAAGGAAAAATATACATTTTAAGGATAGTAAAAAAAAATAAAAAAATAAGAGCGCAAAAGCAAACAATACATTATAAAAATAATAATAATAATAATCTTTCATAAACTTTTATAGTTCGCTCATACAAATATTCTGTGTAATTCCAGGACATACGAAGACTTTATTACTTTTGTGATTTTTTTTCCTAAATGTTTTATTATGTAAAACATCCAAGGGGACATTCCACAAAAAATCTAATAAAAATTTTATCTGAAAGACCACTGCATCATAATTTAATATAAAAAAACACATTTACTTTCCTGTGTGTCCTTACAGTCCTGATTACAACTGAAATGACCAAAACTAGTCACTTACTCGATAAAGGGTGAGAGAAGCTTCGTTCTTCTGTGTGTAGTTCAGTGTCAGCTTGTATTTCTGGATCCAGTGGTGAACAGTGATGGATAACAGTTTTAAACGTGCATCTGTCTGTATTCATCACTGTGAAATCATGGTTTTATTTTATAATTTTTTAAATGTAAACCTCCCTGAGGTCACATGACAACAGTGGACTCCACCCTCGACATGATGACATTTGTCTGGACTGAATAAAAAGTCATAATTGTCAGATATTGTCACATTTCTGAGATAAAAATTCACAATCATCAAATAAAAGACATAATTATATAATATAAAGTTACAGTTTATCTCCTCCACTGACTTTCTCTCTGAAGTGACTTCATTTTTATACTGTCACATCTGTTTAGTTTGAAAAAGTAATGGGTCTATTCTGAGAATGTAATGAGTATAAAGTACAAATATTTATATGAATGTAAAGAGTATAAAGTACATATATTTATATAAATGTAAAGAGTATAAAGTACAGATATTTATATGAATGTAAAGAGTATAAAGTACATATATTTATATGAATGTAAAGAGTATAAAGTACATATATTTATATAAATGTAAAGAGTATAAAGTACAGATATTTATATGAATGTAAAGAGTATAAAGTACATATATTTATATGAATGTAAAGAGTATAAAGTACATATATTTATATAAATGTAAAGAGTATAAAGTACAGATATTTATATTAATGTAAAGAGTATAAAGTACATATATTTATATAAATATAAAGAGTATAAAGTACAGATATTTATATAAATGTAAAGAGTATAAAGTACAGATATTTATATTAATGTAAAGAGTATAAAGTACATATATTTATATAAATGTAAAGAGTATAAAGTACAGATATTTATATAAATGTAAAGAGTATAAAGTACAGATATTTATATAAATGTAATGAGTATAAAGTACAGATATTTATATAAATGTAAAGAGTATAAAGTACAGATATTTATATAAATGTAAAGAGTATAAAGTACAGATATTTATATTAATGTAAAGAGTATAAAGTACATATATTTATATTAATGTAAAGAGTATAAAGTACATATATTTATATAAATGTAAAGAGTATAAAGTACAGATATTTATATGAATGTAAAGAGTATAAAGTACATATATTTATATAAATGTAAAGAGTATAAAGTACAGATATTTATATAAATGTAAAGAGTATAAAGTACAGATATTTATGAATACATGTAGGAATGGAAAACTTTGCCACAAAAGAAACTACTTAAGTAAAGTACAAATACCTAAAAATAAATAAATGAATGCGATATATATATATATATATATATATATATATATATATATATATATATATATATATATTTTTTTTAATGTAAGTATATGGATAATAATTAAAGGAAAAAAGATGAAAAACCCAGTTTGTTTGCCACTTTGTGATGGGAAAACAGTTCTGACAGTTCTTTAACCCCCATCTCCCATGATCCTCTCTGTTCCCAGTTTACCTGCTGACTGTAGAATCTGACCGAACTGCGTTACGTGTATGTTTCTGTTAATTCATTAGTTTCATTTATTTATTTCTTTAGTTACAGGACAGTGTGTATTGGTGTTAGTTACTGACGCTAAGACGCATTCACCAGATTTAGCAGAGAAGCTAATTTCCTTCTGTTGTCCTGAAACAAACGACGAACAAGACAAACATCATTTAGATTAAAAAGTACTAATATACTGGAGGAAAAGAGTTAAGACATGACGGACATAGAACATTCTGCCAAGCCTCAACAGCTTCAGCCAAACATAAAGCGTAGCATACGGTCAAAAAATACTTTAGCATTTATACAAGAAGAAAGAGATGGAAAAATAAAGTTTGTTAAGCCTTTATAGTTCAGTGATTCTGAAATATGTTCTTCTAATAATAATAATAATAATAGATTTATATAGTACTTTTTTGACAAAGCACTTCACATGAGTGGCCCATTATTCATTCACTCTCACATGGTCCCTCTAGTGGTGGTAAACTACATTTATAGCCACAGTTGTCCTGGGGCAGACGGACAGAATCGTGGCAGTCCCTCCGACCGCCACCAAACATTTATACACCAGTGGGAGGGTGAAGGACAGAGTGGGATTCAAACCAACAACCCTTTGATTATTGGATGACCCACTCTACCAACTGAGCCGTGGCCACCTTCTTCTTATTCATTATATTTTAAAATATCTAGAATAAACTAATGTAGTTTCAGAATTGATCGACGTACAGTTGTATAAGGAGGGAAGCAGGAGCGAAATAATTACTGGACTGAAAATGGCCAAAGGAAAACACAACTAAAAAGTGGTGACGGTCATTACTTTTCAGATGACAAAACAGTTGCAGATGGTGTTTGCTATATGTGATAAATATAAACATACAAATGTCCATTATAAGAACATAATTAAAAAATATACACCATTGTCTTTCATTTGGAATAATATATTTTGTCTTTTCTCCTTGTTTTTTAAATAAAAAAATACTAATAATACAAATTAAATTAAAAAAATACAAATAAAATAAACACATTCTGGTACCAAACAAAGCAGGTACTGTTCATACAGAGCTGGACCTGACAGAACCTGAGATCGTTCCCTCACTGGAACTGATGCTGTTAATGTATATGTTTGGAAATGACCAGAGGTGGAAGTAATCAAGTAGAAGTACTTCATTTACTGTAGTTAAGTAAAGTACAGATACCTAAAACCTTTTTACTTTTACTCCCTACATTTGTATATAAATATCTGTACTTTATATTCTTTATATTTATAAAAACTTCTGTACTTTATACTCTTTACATTTATAGAAGTATTTGTACTTTATACTCTACATTTACATAAATATTTGTACTTTATACTCTTTACACTTATATAAATATTTGTATTTTATACTCTTTACATTTATATAAATATCTGTACTTTATACTCTTTACATTCATATAAATATTTGTTCTTTATACTCTTTACATTTACATAAATATTTGTACTTTATACTCTTTACACTTATATAAATATCTGTATTTTATACTCTTTACATTTATATAAATATTTGTACTTTATACTCTACATTTATATAAATATTTGCACTTTATACTCTTTACATTTATATAAATATTTGTACTTTATACTCTTTACATTTATATAAATATTTGTACTTTATACTCTTTACATTTATATAAATATTTGTACTTTATACTCTTTACATTTACATAAATATTTGTACTTTATACTCTTTACACTTATATAAATATCTGTATTTTATACTCTTTACATTTATATAAATATTTGTACTTTATACTCTACATTTATATAAATATTTGCACTTTATACTCTTTACATTTATATAAATATTTGTACTTTATACTCTACATTTATATAAATATTTGTACTTTATACTCTTTACATTTATATAAATATTTGTACTTTATACTCTACATTTATATAAATATCTGTATTTTATACTCTTTACATTTATATAAATATTTGTACTTTATACTCTTTACATTTACATAAATATTTGTACTTTATACTCTTTACATTTATATAAATATTTGTACTTTATACTCTTTACATTTACATAAATATTTGTACTTTATACTCTTTACACTTATATAAATATCTGTATTTTATACTCTTTACATTTATATAAATATTTGTACTTTATACTCTACATTTATATAAATATTTGCACTTTATACTCTTTACATTTATATAAATATTTGTATTTTATACTCTTTACACTTATATAAATATTTGTACTTTATACTCTTTACACTTATATAAATATTTGTACTTTATACTCTTTACACTTATATAAATATTTGTACTTTATACTCTTTACACTTATATAAATATTTGTACTTTATACTCTTTACACTTATATAAATATTTGTACTTTATACTCTTCACATTCTCAGAATAGACTCATTACTTTTTCAAACTAGAGAAATGTGACAGTATGAAAAATAAGTTGTAAATCAGAAATAGTGAATTACTATATCACAACTTTGACATTTTAATCTCATAATTATCTATTATTATAATTTCGACTAATTTAAAAAAAAATTTCATCTCAATTGTTTTATTTTTCTATCTCATATTTATGACTTTTGAATTTTTCCTAAATGTCCTTAAACTGAGTACCATGACCCAATCTACACAGTAATTCATGTTTAAACGCTTTATTTTTTGGATATTTTTGACATTTTTCTGGGTTTTCCTGCTTAAATCTGAATTATTTCATCCATAGCAAAAAAACAAAACAAAACAAAAAATGCATTACATTATACTTTAATTTATTACAAATGATAAGTTGTACCTTTTTTTTTAAACTTTTACTTCAGTAAAGGAGTTGAATCAGTACTTCTACTTTTACCAGAGTATTTTTTTTTCACACCAGTAGCTGTACTTCTACTTAAGTACAGAATGTCAGTCCTTCGTCTTTGACCACCTCTGGAAATGACCAAAAATAGTCACTTTGTAGATAATAGATGCCTGTGCCCTAAATTATTTTGAGTACATCAAAACACAAATACGTCCGCTGATGGAAATATTATTTTTTTTCATGTTTTCCCATTGGATAAAGGTTCAAAACAACAAACAAATCATCATGTTTATCACATTTCAAAAGGTCCCACCTGTTCTCTACATGGGGTTTGTAGTCTGCATATGGACTGACAGTGTTGAAGTGTGGTGAAAATGTCCTGCTGCAGCTCAATAAACTGTGACAGTCGTTGGTGGGAGGGGTGCAGGCTGTCAGAGTAGGGCACCGTCACCTTGAATGAGCGATAAGAACACTTGTCTGGATGCTACAGCCTGTGTGTTAACTCTTAAAGACAGAAAACTGGGCAGATATGTCGCTATGTCATTGGTTGTTAAAGGAGACTTATTATACTCAGTTTTAATTATCATTACGTGAGGTTTGAGCACCTGCAGGTTAGCTATGTTAGCCAAGTAAACTAGTAGGGGTGGGAGAAAAAATTCAATTCACATATGTATCAGGATTTTTTGTTTTCCGATTTTTAAATTTTTTTTTTTTTTCAAAAGTCAATTTTTTTTTACCCATATTCCAAAGATTCATTTTAAGGTGGAAAAAATTACCGCTTGTAAAGACCATAAACGATTGTATGAGTCACTCAGATGTATAATATGTGTTATAGAATACACAGAAATCATCTTATGGAAGGCACACAGATGACAGCTAGCTTATTATTGTATTAGCTTCAACAACACACCAGTGTTAAACAGCATTAACTTATGCACAGATAAACTAAAAACTTAGAGAAAATTAGTTGTTCCTGAATAAATATAGTTAAACAATCAACAACAGTTAAAGTGTGTGGTGTTTGTAACAGAAGGAAGAGCAGAGCTGGACATGTTCACTTTAAAGTTCACTTTATTATGAAGTCTGTTCATTTAAAGGCTCCTGTTTGTGTTGTGTGCAGATAAATGGAGCAGTTTATTTCCTAAAGTCTAGTTTAAATATATTACTGCTGAATAAATCTGAACTGACTCACATATGATGTGGATTTGTTTGGTAAATATGGCTCCTGATATGATCTGTAGGCATCATTGGTCTGGTCTGGTTTTAAAAAGGCAAGTGAAAAATCGGAAATATTGAAGAATCAAAAGTTAAATCGAAAAAATAATAAAAGAATCGAATCAGCATAAAAGCATATCGTCCCAGCCCTATAAACTAGATCACATCCGGTGTCAAAAATCTTTTTGCCTGAATCGTTGTTCTAGCGACACTCCACAGAGACTCAGCCAGGACCAGCCTGGTCCAATCACAACGCTCCATTTGTGTAACGAGATTGTAGGGCGGGCTTAGCATTTTACAGATGATGAAGAAGGAGCGGAGCCTAAATGCGGAGCTCTCGATTTACCATCCAATCTACGTTAATCTGTGTATCATTCGTTCATTCATTCTTCAAAATAAAACCAAAAATAAGACAATGAAACAACAACTCATTTCTTCAAACCAAAACCAAAATGGAAAAAAAAAGTTTTCCTCTTTGCTTTTAAAAGAATAATGGAAAAAAAAAAAAAAAAAAGTTTTATCCAATTTTGACCTGAAGCAAGTTGCGTAAACCGGAAATGACCTTTGACCCGCAGTGACAAAGATGTAAACTTATGTCCTATTTCGGGAAACTAAGAGGGTCACCTAGCTGAGTAAACTAGCCCACCTCTAGTGGCAAAACATATTTTTACCAGAATCGTTGGTCTAGTGACGCTCCGTAGAGCCTCAGCCAGGACCGGTAAGATTTAGCTTAGCACGATGACGACGGGGTTGAAGAAGTTTGAACTGATACACAGTCTATGGTCGGATCAGCAGAATGTAAACGGACCCGGTTGGATATTTTTCCTCCACTGTTAGCGGTGTGTTAATTAGCCATTAATTAGCCTAGCCTATAGGATGTTAAAACAACCACATAGACGCTAGTTTAGACTTGTTTTCGTCGCTCTGATCGGTAGTAGCTCTGGCCTATTATGTGCAGAGCAGTTTGAAACACACCCGTTGATCCCACTCGTACGCTTAAGCTCAGTCTATAGATCGTCTCCAGAATATGAATTCATATCATACTCAGGTTTGTCAGGCTATAGCTCAAAAAACTTCATAATTATTTCATAGTAGCATTCACAAAAGTCCAGATCTAAGCCCATTTCTGCCTCTGCCCGAAATGCTGGGTTTTGGCTTCTGGCCAATCTAGCTGTTCTCTGATTGGCCAGCTCAGTGGAGGCTTGGGGTGGGGGTGGGAGACTGACAGGCAGACCTAGGTTTTTGGGTCTGCCCCCACATGTGTATTTGTTTACTGTGTGATAGCGGTAAGCTAACCTAGCTCTCACTATTGAACTGGGAGGTTAATATTTTGTGTTTGGTTACATTTCAGTGCTATAAATAAATACAAGTGAATACCTTTAGCTGTGGCTGTTTGCTTTCAAAAATAAAAGCTTTATGGTGGGGACATCTTTTGGAAAGGAAAGCAGTTGATATTTTCCTTCACAATTGAAAAAACAACATCAGGCTGTTTTGGGAGGCATCTTCTCTTTAAATTCTTCTTTTTAAAGTTAGAATTATGCCGGGTGGGCGTTCTGTTGGGGGTCGGTTCCACACTATTGGAGCATTTGTCCCAACTGGACGCTTCAACCTGACGTCAGGTTTTGTTCACATCTGGAAACGAGCTGGTCCGTACGGTGGCCGACGGGCGTAAACGCACCGCATCGACAAAACACTGCAAACACAAGAAAGATGCAACAACCAAAAACACAAACATATAAAACAAATATAACACAAGTGAAGCTGCAAGAGAAAAATACTGCAATAACAGAAACATACAAACCCCCCAAAACAAATGCAACAGAAAAATGTTTCAAATACCAAAACAGATGAACTGTAAGAGAGAAAGACTGCAAATTCACTCCATAACAAACGGAACTTCACCAAAATAAGATGGGTTCACCAAAATAAGATGGTGAATGAAGATGAAGTTCATTAATTTAAGGTTAATTTGTCTTTTTTTAAACACTTGACCATAACCTGCTAACATATATCATAGAAGAGCAGCAGAGGTTCGGTGCTAAAACTAGCGACGTAGCTCTGCTGCTACACCTTTTCAAGCTAATCACTTAAATTAATCAGCTTTAACTTTATCTTAAACCAATTTCTTCACCTATTTAAGAGTTTAGCTCTTCAATGATAATGTAGCAGATTATGGCCAAGTGTTTAATTAACCTTAAATTAATAGACTTCAACTTCGTCTTCATCCACCATCGTCTTTTTCTGTTTTATTTTGGTGAACTTCCATTTTGTTGTGGAGTGAATTTGCAGTGTTTCTCTCTCACAGTTGTTTTGTTACTTTGCGTGTTTTGGTATTTGCAGCATTTTTTCTTTTGCATTTGATTTGGGGGTTTGTACGTTTCTGTTATTGCAGTATTTTTCTCTCACAGCTTCACTTGTGTTATATTTGTTTTATGTGTTTGTGTTTTTGGTTGTTGCATCTTTCTTGTGTTTGAAGTGTTTTGTCGATGCGGTGGGTTTGCCCGTCGGCTACCGTAGTTTAGTGACAGGAAACCATGTTGCAGGATTCACACTCAACACTATAACTTGTGTTTTGTAACTTTGCTGATGTTTAGTGTCGACATCTGACATCATGGCAGTAATCATGATGTTGACGTTGGTGGGGACATAATTTGACGAGAGACAATAAGTTTGTTTCTTAAGCCATATTTTGTCTGGTTTTTATTGGTCATCTATAACTACATTATATATTTAATTATCGTTACCATCACAAGACTTACACTTACATCTAGTTTCGTCTTGTTTGTGTCACGTGATAAAGGTTCGTTGCTGACAATATTTAGTCACTGTCAATGAATGGTTTATTTTTTTAGATTCTTCATATATAAGGTGAACTGGATTGTAAAGAACATTAAGTGAAGTCAAAATTATAAGATCAAAAGTGAAAAATATTAGATCAAAAGTGAAAATTATGAGATCAAAAGTGAAAATTATGAGATCAAAAGTGAAAATTATGAGATCAAAAGTGAAAATTATTAAATAAAAAGTGAAAATTATTAAATAAAAAGTGAAAATTATTAGATCAAAAGTCAAAGTTAGGAGCTAAAAAGTCAATCGCTAAGCATAACCAGTTATGTAATATTATGTGTTATGTAATTTCCTATCCAAATATTGGTGTGGACACGTCCATAGCGTCCATTTTACACCCATGTCCAACATTAGGACATTGTATGTATGTAGAAAAACACAGTTAATAGGTCTCCTTTAAGTCACTTAAAACATTTTCGTCTGTGACGTACGGTACATATGAACTAAAAACAAACAAAATCATCGTTAATGGTCACTGTCCTGCTTCGACACGTACACACTTCAACCTTCACGGTTCGTTGACGTACAGCTGTTTTTCATGACCTGCCTTTTTTTCCTGCTTCATGACTTTAGTAGTTTATAACCACTTTGATTTTGCACAAATATATGCATCATGTTTGGATTCTAGAAACTTCTGCTTGTGTTTAAATAAGGATGTTTTGTATGTGAGACATAGAATATAATGTGATGTCATGGTAATAATTGTGTCTGTCTGTCTTTGTGTCTGTCTGTCCTTTAGCCTCCACCTCAGATCTACGACAAACAACTGGATGAGAGAGAACACTCTATTGATGAATGGAAAGGTGAGAATTACTGATGACCACAGATGAGTCTGATCAATTCATAATATTTAGCTTTAATTAATTTTTCTTTTAAATAAATGTATTGGGCAGAAGTGGTAAAAGTACTCACATTCTGTACTTAAGCTAGCCTAGGATCTAGTCTGTCCCCAGTGGCCGCCAATGGTATTTGCTACGGGGAGACAGACTAGACAGCCTAGGATCTGAAAATCCCAACTGGGTCGGACCAATCAAATCGCGAGGGGCGGGATTGGAGCCCGCCCTGCCTCATGATGACACAAATACGACACGTAATGTTGTAGTCGCAGAGACGTAGCAGCTAGCACACCAAAGAGAAGAAGAAGGCGTAGCTGCTAGCTAGCACACATTGCCGTAGCACCAGTTGCTAGCTGCTAGACAACATGGCTCATCTGAGATGAATTAGAAATCACGCCAGAAATCCGCATATTCTTCATACAAAAACGACAACAGTCGTTTAGTGCCATTCTGTTTTCTACCGTTCTACACTCACCAAATAGCCTACTTAACTCTGTGCTACAATCCTACTACTAGCCTGGTAGCCAAACGCCGACTAGCTAGCTAAGCTGCTGCACTCGTTTTGAGACTACATTCTGGTGTGTTCTTCCGGTGACGCTGTCTACGAAATCCATGTTCATCGCTCTGATTGGTTGGCTCTGACTGGTTACCCATCCAATAGCGTGGCGTTGTGTAAAGAGACAGCGGTTATCCCGCCCACAAATTCGCCTAGACTTTCTAGACTCTCCCCGTAGCAAATGCAGTTTGCGGCCACTGGGGACAGTCTAGATCCTAGGCTACACTTAAGTAGGAGTACAGCTACTTGTCTGAAAAAAATACTCTGGTAAAAGTACAAGTACTGATTCAACTCCTTTACTGAAGTAAAAGTAAAAAAGTACAACTTCCCAATTATAATGAAGTAAAAAGTAAAGCTGTGTTTCTATTTTAACCATGGATGAAATAGTGAAAAGTTTCCAAAGTGTCAACAAATAAAGCACTTAAAAGTGAATTACTGTGTAGAAAATGTGTTTGATCAGGCCACAGTACTCAGGTGGACAGGAAAAAGTCACAATTGTGAACATTCTGTCTAGTTTGAAAAAGTAATGAGTCTATTCTGAGAATATAAGGAGTATAAAAGTACAGAAATGTATATAAAAATGTAGGGAGTTGCCAGAAAAAGACTTATTTTATTCTTTTTATTTATTTCTTTTACTGTTTCTACTGAGTTTTGTTCATGGAACAGGTGTCAAAAGGAAACTAATTTAGAAAAAGGAAAAATTTTAAATACTGGGACCAAATTTTAAATACTATTTTTTTCCTTTAGTACTATTTTTTGCTAAATTTTCCATGTTATGTATAATTTTGTAAATATTTCGATTTTTTTGTTCATTTTCTTGCTAATTTTGCTTATTTTTCTACATTTTGTTCCATTTGTGTCTTACTTCATTCATGTTAGTAATTATTTTATTAGTTCATTATTCATTTGTGTTCATTTTGTTGCTCATTTTATTTTTTTTTGCTATTTTTTATATTTTGTTCATGGAACAGTTGTCAAAAGGTAATTTAGAAAAATCCAAATAAAAAATACTGGGAACAAATTCTAACCTTAGTTCTCATTTTCTTTTGCTAATTTTTCCATGTTATTTATAATTTTGTAAACATTTATTACCGTATTTTCAGGACTATAATGCCTTTTCAACTCATAAATTTGAGTTTTTAATCTTAGAATTTTTACTTTTTATTTCATGATTTGGATTTCACTAATTGCACCTTATAGTCTGGAAAATACAGTAGTTTGTTCATTTGGTTTATTTTTCTACATTTAATGTAATTTTTTTATTTGTTCCATTTGTGTCTTAGTTCATATTAGTAATTACTTTATTAGTTTATTTATTTTAATGATGACTTTGGCCATTTTGTTGCTTATTTTATTCTTTTTATTTACAGGGTTCATACACACATTAACCAATATTTTCCACGACTACATGCTACATACTCCTAAAAATACAAGTCGACTTTAAACAATAAGAATAAAAAGTTTAAATGTTTTTGTTAAAGTTTACCGTCAGAGGTTTAACAATAAAATTCATGACAATGTGTGATTCAACATTAAATTAATATTTCTGTCCATGTCCCAGTGAAGACACACATTTATATTTAATTTTAGTCCATACATACGTCATCACATGTGACATGCTACATCCCAAGAAGTGAATGAACAGGAAATTAACTGGAAGTTCATTTCCTGTTCATTCAATAGAACATTTTATTCACTCATTCAAACTTTTTTTATTTTATTAATCACACATTATTATGCTGTGTGACTTTTCCAAAACTTTCTTCATCTTTTTACTTTTCCAAAACCTTTCCAGGCCTGGAATTGGCATTTTTCAAATTCAAAAACTTTTCCAGGTTTTTTAAAAAGGTATGAACCCTGTATTTATTTATTTATTTATTTTTACTGTGGACCTGCTAAACTCTCAGGAGCTGAAGGGTTGAACTGAACCATCGTCTGTCAGTTTGACACGTGTGGTCGAGGCTTTTGTTCACGGGTCTTTTCCTGTTTGGATCTTTTTCAGAATTAATCTACAAAGAGGTGATGAACTTTGAGGAGAGAACGAAGAATGGCGTAGTGAAGGGACAGCCTTCACCTTCAGGTACTCTCAGTGCATAACCCTAATCGCTCTGTAAGTGAATTTACTATAACCTTACTGGAGTTCCCCTTGTAAATAGAAAAACCCATTGTGCTGTTGACCATGTGTCTGTCTCCTGCATCTCCCTTTGTTTTATTATTATTATTATTATTATTATTATTATTAGTAGTAGTAGTAGTATTGTTATTATTATTATTAGTATTATTGTTATTGTTATTATTATTGTTATTATTATTATTAGTATTATTGTTATTATTATTATTATTATTATTATTGTTACTATTATTAGTATTATTCTATACTGTTGTTGTAAATGTTGTGTTTTTGTGAATGTTTGACTGCACTGTGGTTTATGTTAAAGCTAAACCTCTGCTTATAATATGATAAATGACAGATGTTTGTGTACTTTTATGACTGTCTGTACGTGTACATGTACGAGCACATCATGGCTGAAGGCAGGGGTGTCAAACATAAGGCCCGAGGGCCACAACCGGCCCACTATAAATCTGACCAGGTGTATTTTTTTTTTCTCTTTCTAGTCCAAATATCTAACATACGACAGAATCGATGAAAGAGGAACTTTTCACTCGGCCTGTTTACATGGACTTTTTAATTCCTAATCTGTGTGTCATTCGTTTTTCAAAATAAAACCAAAACTAATACAATGGAAAAACAACTTGTTTTTTCATTATTTGTTTTTCAAAACCAAAATGAAAAAACGGATAGTGATGCATTTTTTTCACTTTTCATTTTTGTGTTTAAATGAATAATAGAAAAAACGATAACAACCCTTTCCCATTTGATCATTTTATCCAATTTTGACCTCTTGTCGTGATGATGATGATGCACATGCTGCCATTTTATCAGATGTCTGTACGAAGCAAACGTTAGAGTCACAGTGAAGTAAAGTATTTGATTGGAGAATTGGAAAAATTAAATAAAAATGGAAAGAGCGCTCAATAAAACAGGAAGGGGACACGGTTGTTTTCTTCTGGTAGACGTCACATGGACATTCTGTCCAATCAGAACCCTCTGTAGCCCCAGCTCTTAAAACCCAATTAACTAGAGCATGTAAACACTTATTCTGAATTAACACGTCCATGTAAACACGAAGGAAGTAGCTTTAATTCCGAATTACTTTATTCAGAATAAATTCCATTTAAAAAAACACCATATAAACGTATGGAGTGAGATATAAGAATAGATTTTCAGACAGTAGAACTGGAAAATCTGATTTTGAGAAATCTTACAAAGATAATTTCCCATCATTTCATTTTGTTCCAGTCGCAGATTTTTGTGCTTCAATTAATAAAAAAATAAAAAATTGAATTCAGTACAGGTTCTGCGAAGGGAAAATGATCTTGGTAAGATTTCTTGAAGTCAGAGTTTCCAGATGTATTGTCTAAAAATCAGTTTTTATATCTGACTGAAAAGTGTGAGGAGACATTTGGACTAGAAATGATTCAAATACACTTGGAAATATGTAGAGATTTTCCACTACAATGTTTCCAATCTGGTCTATGGAATGAAAATATAAAATAATAATTAAATGGAACATTAAAATACGTACAAAATTATGATAACAGTAAGTCACAATTTCTGAATTACAACTTATTATTATTATTTATTACAACTATAAGCACAGATATTTATATAAATATAAAGAGTATAAAGTACATATATTTATATAAATGTAAAGAGTATAAAATACATATATTTATATAAATATAAAGAGTATAAAATACAGATATTTATATAAATGTAAAGAATACAAAGTACATATATTTATATAAAAATGTAGTGTAAAAGAAAAAATTGCCAGACAAAACAAATACTGAATTAAAGTACAGATACCTAAAGTACTTCAGTACAGTAAAGTAAGTATTTCTACATAGTTACTTCCACCTCTGCTATTATGTTATTATTTTACTGTAGATCTGACTATGACCCTGGGCTTAAATAAGTTTGACCCCCCTACCTCCAGGTTTGGTTCACTGGGCTCCATCAGAGGAAGTGTGCAGTTGTCCAGCTTGTCCACAGGGTGGCAGTATAGAGACAGTATAGAGACATGGAGCTGCATGAGCACACAACACCTGCACTGTCTGCAAACATGACAACACAACAAACATTTATTTATTTACTTCATTTAGCATTAGGTTTTATTGTTATTATTGACTATCTCTGGATTATTTATTATCTTCAGACTATTACATATTAGGTCACATCCTGCTGGTCCTCAGTACTAATTTAATTTTCATGTTTTCATGTAAATGTCAAAGTGAATCTGAAGTGTTTGAGGACTACAGAGTCAAAGCACTTATTGTTCTTAAATAATAAAAGACAAAAACAAACAAACAAAGTTAATATGATGAATAAACTAAATGTACTGATGCCTGAGGAAGAGGATACTCAACTTTTGCCTGTTTTTTCTTAAGTAAATGAATAGAATTAAATAAAATAACCTTTATTGTCATTGTACATTAAATGTATAAAGACATTGGAGCATCTCCTCATGACAGTGCAAGTTTCAATATAAATATAAATACAAGAAATACAGTACAAATATAAAAAATACATTTAAAATAGAAGGTGGTGCAGTGGCATTACTATATATATATATATATATATATATATATATATATACATACATACATATACATACATACACACACAGTAAGAGCATGATATACCTAGTGTATGAGAATTATATATATATATAACTTTATATTGCACAGCATGGGTTCAATGAATGAATTATTGAATTTATTTCAGTTATATAAAACAAAAAAACAGAAACACATACGTAAAACACTTTACACAATTTGTAACTGAAAATCGAAGAAGCTGATGTTAGAGGCTTATTTCTACTTCTATGTACTTCATTTGAACGATGCATGACTAAAACATTAACACAAGTTAATCACTTACCGATCGTTGTACTTTCATACCCATTACTGATCTGACAAATAAAAAAAAAAACATTGAAAGGAAAGTTAATTAAGGAGGACAATGTAAAATGATTGATATTTGATATGAATGATTTAGAGTAAAATATTCTTTTGTTTTCTCTCTTGTGTTATATTTCATGTATTACAGATAAAAAATAAATAAGTTTCCAAAATGCTGCACAATAAATACATAAAACTACAACAATATTCTAAATAAAAACAATGAAATCCAATATAGTGAGTAAATAAAGTAGTCTTACTCTTATATGTCCCTGTTTCTAAAATGGTATTTTTTGTTGTGTGGTCCTTTGTGTCATTTATTTATTTGTCATGATTTTATCACTTTTAAATTAGATGAAAATAAAATCTAGAAATAAATAAGAAAATAAATAAAGGAAATTTGAATAAAAAATACATGTAAGAATAATATCAAAGAAGCAAAAATGCCAATAAGGACAAAATAAATTGCTCATATATAAATGTAAAAGCCATTTTTATATATCTGTATTTATTTTTCAATATGGCAGCATGGGGCCTCCATTTAGAAATAGGTATTACCCAATGCCCTGGACTACACCACTGAAAATATAATAATAAATAATAATAATAACAATAATAATAATAATAATAATAACTCAGGTCTAAGGGTTTGTAGAAAAGTATAAAATATATAAAATCTAAATGTAAGTGACTCTACATTCATGGAATTAATTGAACTCAATATGCATTGGCAGTTTTGTAAAATCGCTTGCATTTTTTTTTTTTCGACTGCCCACTAGTAATTAAACAGATGGAGCATCCTGGTGTGGGATGGATGCTGAGGGTAGCAGACGCAGTGCAGTGCACGAGCTCCAGACCACAGGGTTTTACTGCAGCAGTAAAGACACGAGCTGAGTACGAGTACATGAGAGCTGCACGATACGAGAAAAAAAACTGACAACGTCATTTGGTTTTTAACCCTGTGAGATATATATATATATATATATATATATATATATATATATAAATAAATATAAATACCAGGAGCAAACAGTGAAACAGTTTAGTAGTCAACACAAACACTACGCTTCTTGTAGCTGATATAATTAAATAAAATTATTTAAAAATGTAAGAAAAAAAAGTTAAATAAACAAAAAAATAATTCAAAACAAAAAAAGATTAAAAAAGAAATACATACATAGTTATGTGGAGTTATTTCTTTCTTTTTTTTAATTAATATTTTTTAATTAATTTTTTTTCTGATATTTCCCCTGGTACACAAGAACCTTTAGAACCAACACAAATGGACCTTTTTTTTTTTTTATAACATTCATCTACTTCCTTGAGAATGTCATGAGAAATGTAGACGGTGTTTTAATAAAAAGTTTTGAAGTGTTAGGATTAGATACGTTTATATTTCTTTGAATGTTCCACAGGTAACACGAAGGGTTCCACACAAAACCTGGAATGAGACTAAAGTGATGAAGACGTCACATGAAAAAAAACACTGGACATATTTAACAGTGTCTTTATTTCTAGTCATTTATAACCATGTTTTCAGATTTAATGCACTAACACTTGGGTATCTTTTATTGTCCCAATTTGGTTCCTAGTTTTGGCTCCGATATCTGATTAAAATTTCATTTATTTTTGGATGGTATCTTTTTTTTTTTTTGCATTTATCTTAAAGTCATCATTAGGTTATTATTGTCTCTAAAGGGCTGGAAAAATTAACCCAGTTTCATATGCACTCATATACAGGTTATGTAAAAGTAATTGTTTAGCATTTGAACCGTTTACTTTTCCATAACCCCCCCCCCCAAACAATCATACTGAACTTCATCACACCCACACTTCCACCACCTCCCATGATGCACTTTAACAAATTCAGGTTACATTGGGACTGTCCTTTGCTAAATTTACACTTGTTGCTCCTTAGTGATTGTTATTTTAAATGATTTAATTATTTATTTTACAGACTAATCTTTTATACTTTTTTATACTTTCACTTATATTGACACTGCTGACTCTTACACTGTTCTCAAAGGGATTATTCGTAGTAAATATACATCTTTTACATACATATAGTTAACATTAAAATCACACCCTTTAGATTAGGGGTGTCAAAGTGCGGTCCTCGAGGGTCGGTGTCCTGCATGTTTTAGATGTTTCCCTCTTCCATTCCACCTGGAGGTCATTACATCATTATCAGTCTGATGAGGAACCATGGAAGAGGGAAATATCTAAAACATGCAGGACACCGGTCCTTGAGGACTGGAGTTTGACACCTGTGATTTAGATGAACATTGACAAAGTTAGATTTTTCTGTTTTTGATCCAAACTGTGTTAACATGGAAGTGATTAGGACATGACTTTTCAGAGACACAAAACTAACTCTTCTAAAGTTCTAAACAACATCACACTGACGTGGTAGTAAGTAGAGGGTCCCTAAAGACAAAGCCAAGTGTCCTCAGATAGTGTGTCCACAGTTACTGATCTACACACATGGACGTCTTTAGCAGGAAGTCTAGAATAGTTGATTGCAGAGTTAAGACGCTCTGGAAATTCATGATTTCGTTCCATTCTTTTTTGAAAACACCCACCTGTTAGTAGACTAAGCTTTGCTGTTACATACAGCTTCATTTACATTTATAATGACATACTGGAATATGTTTTTTTGTTTTGTTTTGTTTTTTTAACGAATGCATCGAATGGTGTGATTTTAATGTCAACTATATGTACGTACTCCTAATCATGTAAAAAAAAAAAAAAAGAGCTACATTTATTTTTATTCTGGATAATCCCTTTAAATTGCCCTTTGGGATAAATAAAGTCGTTTGAATTGAATTTAATTATTTCCTCTCTGGATTTTTAGTATCATTCAGTTAGTTTTCATTGATTCAATCTTTCTAATTAATTTGTAATGAAATGTACCCGTGTGCAGGTTGAGATTGTAAAGTTACCCTCCGCCTCCTGCCCCAGTGCCTTCATGTCATTTAATTAAACCTATAAATACAAAAAAACTGATGGAAGTGAAGCAGCCATTCATCCTGTTTTTGTTAGTCAAAGTGCCCACCACTCTCCATTAAATAATTAGTTCCCATAGAACCAGACACACGATACTGATTTACGATTGGCCTGCGTCACCGTTCTTGTGTTTGGTACAAATCACTGGACTATCGGTGTACTTGGACTGGGGGACGTGGTGATGTTCTGCAGTCCTGGCACAGCAGCCGTATGTGCCATTATCTTATTAAGTGCTGGTTTCAGCTCCTCTGTCCAAGTCTGGAAGGAAATTATGGACTGCACATGAATAGACACTTTGTTACGTGTGCGGCTCATCGTCCATTTTAACCCTTAAAGACCCCCCCCCCTCCAAAAAAAATAAATAAATAAACTAACAAAAACTAATCTTATCAATACAGGTCAAATAAATGGTGTCAAATATAACCCATTTGGATGCTCAGAGGCTCCACAGTTACCATGGAAACACTACACTGCAAAGAAATCCAAATCTTACCAAGTGTAGTTTTCTTATTTCTAGTCCCAATATCTTTAAACATTTCATACAATCTGAAATATTATAATTCTTCTCATTAAATATGTGTGAAATAGTTTTTTTTTTTGTGTGTGTTTCAAAAGGTGTGACTGCACCAAACAGTCGCTGCATTACAGACAAACTATTTTTTTTTATTTTTTTTTTTACCATGGATGAAATAATACTTATTTAATCAGGAAAATCATAAATGTTTGAAAAATATCCAAAAATAAAGCCTTTAAAAGTGAGTTAGTGTGTAGATAATGTGTTTGATCACATCCCAGTTACTTAGTTTTGTGGATATGAGAAGGAAATCTAGAGAGAAAAAAAGTCACAATTGAGATAAAGTCAACATTCTTGTCAATAAATAAGAGATAAGAAATGCATAATTATGAGATAAAATGTCACAGTTATGAAATAAGTCATTTTGATAACGCCATAACTTCCACTGATTTTCCCTCTGAAGTGACTGATTTATGATACGGTCACAACTGTTTAGTTTGAGTCATTTCTTAACTCATATTTATGAATTTCAACTTTTTATCTCATAATTATGAGTTAAGCAATTTCCTTGAAAAAGGATTCATATAATATTTATCTATAAAGTACATATATTTATATAAATGTAAAGAGTATAAAGTACATATATTTATATAAATGTAAAGAGTATAAAGTACAGATATTTATATAAATGTAGAGTATAAAGTACATATATTTATATAAATATAGAGTATAAAGTACATATATTTATATAAATATAAAGAGTATAAAGTACATATATTTATATAAATATAAAGAGTATAAAGTACATATATTTATGCAAAAAATGTAGGGAATAAAAATGAAAATATAAAAATATATACTTCTTTCCAGTAACAAAGTACTTTTACTCAGTTACTTGCCAGCTGTCAGTAACAGACACTAGGGTGGAACTATAACTGACGGCATAAACACTGCAGCCTTTCTTCCTCTGAACCCCAGTGGGACTAAACCTGAACTCCACTCCACACTCACCCTGACACCGTGTCGTCCCACAGGTGTGTTTTGCTGTCGTTGACGTCTTTCAGCTAAATGGTCCCTCTCACTGTGCAGTATTTCCTTCCTGCCTGCTTGTATTTTGTGCTGCTGTTTTTTAATTGCGACTCTTTTTACGTTGTAACCTCCTGCTGCTGTTTATTCCCTTAGCACAGGTGCAGCCGTGAACAGCAGCGAGAGCCTCCCTCCCTCCTCCTCCATCAACGACATCTCCTCCATGTCCACCGACCAGACCCTGGCCTCAGACACTGACAGCAGCCTGGAGACCTCTGCAGGACCCCTCGGGTGTTGCAGGTGACTAGCCGCCTGCCTGCGCAACCCCATGTTCTTCCGAAGGTGAAGAACCAAGAACGGCCGAACGAGTGTACGAAAAACAAAAAGAAGAAAAAGAAAAAAGAGGGAGAAAAAAAAGAGAAAAAAGATCAAAATCAATGTCTTAAAAAAAAAAAAATAGAAGTGATGGAAACACAGCGAATCTGAAATGATGAAAATCAAAAAGCCTGTGCATTGTCATTCAAAACAGCAGCGGTATTTAAACTGAAATAATTGAGCTGAGATATATGTTAATGATCCTCTAGTTGCTTTGCTTATATTACCCACATATCCTGTATATGGCATCTGAACAAAAACGACCAAATGCTTCGACTTGCATCTCCTGTAAAAGTGCATATGTGGCTGCTGGTCTCCCAACTCCTTAACAAAAGCATTTAAGCTCCAATCATTGTGGCAAGGTGGGCTGCCATTTTGCTCACGACTATTGTACAATAGAAACTTCATTGTCCTACCCTCGACCCCCCTTCTCCCTAAACCCGTCCTTATATAAACGACACTGCTGTATTTTAACCTCTAGGCTTTGTCTTAGGCACCCTTACCCCCACCCACTTGACATAACCCCCCATGTAAGGTTGCCTGATTTGTGTGTTTTTATGTGGTAATTCTGCAGGGATTTGTAGTCGCTCGCACACACGGAGCAGCACCCCCCCCACACCCCCCTGTGCTACTTGTAAATAATGTAATTCTGTACAGCTGAAGTGCACACAGAGTGGGACTGACGGCCAGTACACTGGGAGTTTCTGGGTTTTTTTTTTTTCCTTCTTTTCTTTTGTGGTTTCTTTTTGTGACTAGCGCACCTTGCCACATCACTGCTTTCCACCTAAGTTGCCCCCCCCCTCCCCCTGCCTATTGCTGTAGTCCTGCATGATTAGATTTTAAAACAATGCTAATCTCACTGTATGCTAAAAACAAGTCTGTATAGAGACTTCTGTTAATATACGATGTAAAACTGAACTCCAGATACATGAAGGGGGTGTGTTCAAAAAGGCTGAGCTCGGGACTTAAAGGGTCAGTACGCAAAAAAAAAATAAAAATGTGGCAATGTTTTTCTTTCTGTCCTAAGACGGTCCTTTATGAGGACGTTTGTGTGTATTGTCCCTTTTATTCCCACTGGCAGTGTGTGACCATCGTCTCTCCTTCGCCTCCGCCGGCTGACGACGGCCCTGCATGTCATGTGTGTGTCATTAAACCCCTTTCATTGGTCACAGGAGGTCGGGACCCCCGTTTCACTACGTGTTACCACAAGGAAACGCTAGGTATTTATTTTGTCTGAACTCATGTAGGTGTTTAGTGATAATTGTCTGCAGGTCAAAGGTGGGCAGTGAGTGTTAGCCTCGTTAGCGACGCTTCGTTTTCCACTCGCGTGTCGTTTCACTTATCGCTCATGTTTTCGCTGATATAAAAAGGAACTGGATGTAGAGCCTACTTAACCAGTGTGTGGAATAACATGCAGATTTATTTATGATTTATTTATTTTTTGGGGAAGTAAACTGAATATGGCAAGTGCCTTTTTGGAAGGATGTAGTTTTTGAACAAAAAGTAAGCAGATACAGAAATGTATTATTATTGTTATTATTATTATCATCAGTCATTTTGTTCCTTAGGTTCAGTTTTTTTTCCATCTTAAACTCTCTTTACAGTCACCGTGCTCGTAAAATGAATGGTTTAGCCAGATAATGGCAACCCATATACACTGTAGAATACGCATTTTAGCTTGTGATTCCTAATTTTGTCGTGTAATATCCAAGTGCTTGCCTCAGATTGCTTGGCTCAGTGCATATTTATGACTCATTCTAGTCTTATTCACAGACTGTATATAAGGATACAGACAGAACACAATGGTTTCCTCTGACCGTATGAATTAAGACAGATTATGGCAGTCACAGTCCAGTGCATGATTGGTCCTTGCAGCTGTCAATCATCTGTTCTTATATGTCAAATACAACAAATAGATCAGAAGATGTTTACTTGAGCACAAAGTCCAAAGTCATTAATGGGAAACATTTATTGAAAGTGTAATTTTTTTTGTTTTAAGTTTCACCAAAATGCCAATGGTTAACATACTGTTTTACTGCAGCCTGCCACAAGGGGGCGACTCAGACATTTTGGCGGAACATTAGAGCATCCTCACTGTCTATTTTTAAATACAGTCTATGGTCTTTAGTCACATTTGACATGTTCCTTTTCTTACATTGTCCTTTTTTCACTTTTCATAGTACATTAGCTTTTATAATAATAATAATTAGAAGTTCTTGTTTCCACTGCTCTTAGCGTAAGAACAAACCGTATGAAAACCGGATGAGCAGTTTTCTTTAGTTTTACTACACGCTAATAAGATATTTGACAGAATATTAAATACGACTGTAAACACAAGACATTCATACTGCCGTTACTAAACCATATATTCAGATGGTATTTATTTTTCTCTGATGATCCTCAGTATATGACTAGCAGATGGATAATGTCATACTGCAGTGTTGCGCTCATATGAACACCAGGAATTCATTAATAAATCGTTAGCATGTCACTGGTTCCCCATTGATTTGAAAGAATGAAATCAAAAACAGTACATCAGAATGAATATCAGACCAAGAAAAACAACATAGCCTATATAAATCCATTAAGTGATAGCTAATGCTAACAACAGCTAACACTTCCCTTGCTAACATTATAGCAAGATATGTTTTCCAGAATTAGATATTTTTTGCTTTTCTTCCATGTTTTGTCATAGTATTAGGCATCAATATTGGCGACAAAAGGGTTGAATGCTAACGTTAGCATTGTGTTGTTAAACTGGAACAAAATGGCTGCCATATGTCCTACATATTGTTTATAGAGTCAGAAAAAGTTTTTCTCTGTGATTTTTGCCAGTTTAATAACGGCATATTTTCTCTTTAACCCTCAGATGCATAAGTGAGGTCAAAAATTACCTTAACTTTATTTAAAAAAATTTTTTTGCAATCTTTGTAATTCAAACTTTCTTTTTATCATTCCCTCAAATAGGTCGACTTTGATGTGACACCATTTGGATTTGTATGCACTGGGAAAAAAAACTCAAATCTTACCAAGTGTATTTAGTCTATTATATCAAGTATATCTAATAGATATAAGAACCTTCTTTTGGAAAATAGATCTGGAAAATCTTACTTCAAGAAATCTTACCAAGATAATTTTCAATTGTTCCATTGGCAGATTTAACTTTTTTTAATTAAAGGAAATTTATATATATATATATATATATATATATATATATATATATACTAAAACAGGTTTTTTTTTTCCAGTCAACTGAAAGTTTACAGAATCAAAGTGTAACTCCTGGTTGGTCATGCATCTACAAGGGTTAAGGACGTAAATGTTGAATGCTAACGTTAGCCTTGTGTTGCCTAATGGGCTAAATAAACCATACATATGCTGTTTATGGGGAGTCAGAAAAAGAGTTAGGTTTTTGTGATTTTTGCACATTTTCTCTTTAAGGACATAAGCGTAAAAACACTTTTTTAAGGTAAATTTGTTTGTAAACTTCGGTCTCCAGCCGCTGCACTTCTTGTTTTTCTACGGACTCTTAACTTTTATTCACACGGTCGATGGCTGTACATATCTGCCTTCCCTTTCCCCCCTAAAAAAAAAGAAGAAAAAAAAAAAAAAAAAAGGAGACATGCTAACTTAACATAGCTACTTTGTTAACACTCTTCCCGCATGTGGTTGGTGGACGTGGACACACAGACAGACTTTCAGTACGTCCACAGAGGGTTGGAGTCTCCAGAATAAGCTACAGTTCAAACTAGCTTTGCTTTCTGTTCAGGGTCTGGCCAGGGCGATTCTTTTCAAACAGGGTGCAACTAACAATCCTACGTGTTTGACGAACTCCTTTAACACTAAACACTCACAGTGCTGTTGCAGTTTTTTCTACAGGGCATTTTTAACCATCATGACTAAATTCTGATTATGGTACAGTACGCTCACGTGTTTCCGGTCACAGAGTACAAACGCTTTTCCATTTTTTTTCTGAATGTGAATTTTTTTTTTTTATCTTTTTTACAAGACCTCCCTCCAGACAATTCTGTTGTAATTAAATAATTTTTAAAAAGGTGCTTTTGACTGTACACAACGCACCTAAAGTATGTAGAAGTGATTCTAGTATAGAAACAGCTGGGTTGTCAGCACTGAATGTAGAAACGAATGATTTTTCTTTTGTTTCTTCCTTTTATGCACATCATTGCTGCTCTGCTTTTGTCACCAGTGTGTGTGTGTGTGTGTGTGTGTGTGTGTGTGTGTGTGTGTGTGTGTGTGATCTCCAATAAACCAGCATTCAACACAAACTGTCTGCTGTAAACTGGAAAGTGGAAGGTATAATCTGATATTTGGATGTTTTGTTTTTGTTTTTGAGTACACGATCATTACTTCTGTGCGATTGTTACTGAGAATGTTGCTTCGATATAGTCTTTCATGTGTGTTTCCACTTTACATCACCTTAGAATATGAGAAAAATGTGTCTGATGCTGATCCTGTTCTGACTTTACACAACAACGGTCCTAAAATACAATCTCATACAAGTTCAGGATTTGCCAGATTTGTGTCATTTATGTGTTTAATTGTCATTTTCAGGCAGACATCATGGCCAATTAGAAGTCCATGCCACTAGTTATTATTAGTATACATCTTGTACTGAGCTGTGCCAACATTAAACCTTCAGTTTTAGTACTTGTGGTCCATAGATAATCGATTTTTCATTTCAAGTCATATTGTAAATAACAACAATCCAACAATGCAATAAACACTTTATTGCACTCAGACAGGGAGGCAAGCTACTGCAAAGGTCAGGTGATGCTAAAATGTTTCAATGTGGACTGAAAAAATGTGGAACTTTAACAATGACGAAAACCCTGTATAGCTCATCTGAATCAGGTGATGTTGTTCTTCGATTCTTTTACGACTCTTTCTCTCTTGTTTTTTTTTTCTTTTACTCCGTGCTGTTTTAACTGAATCATTCTTTTGACATTGTCAGGTTGGGGAAAAAAACAAAAATAATAATTAAAAAAACAAAAAAACAAAAAAAACTGTATCTGTTTCACGCTGATCTCAAAGCTTCAGCAGGCTCTAGCGTTTCAAATAAAGTCAAAACCAATGCAAAAGAAAAAGAAAAAAAATTACTGAACGCTGTTACTGTAAACACAACATTTTAAAGGAACTGTGTATGTAAAAATAGTATATGTATGTGACTGAAAATAAAAAAAACTTTGATCTTGGACAAATGTGTACACTTTGTGTGTCTTACCCGTGGTGAGAAGATTTGCATGCGTCTATATTAGTCGTTTCTGGCTTCTTCCCTATAGTGACCATCTGTTCATCTGCTTCCGCCGACTGCGAGGCCCACGTATGTACCGCTAACTGTAGATCCAGTCCTGTGTCGGCGCTGCAGAACTCCGTCCAGTCTCATACCTGGCATCCTTTGTATTTGTTGGCAGAATCAGTGGGGAAACAGTGACACAGAATGAGACTGAGCTTTGATCTTTGAGCTGTATTCAAATTCAAGGTGGGTTACAAAGATTCAACAAACATCAGAAGTTGCGTTTCCATCATCCTTAGACATTTGCTAAATGTAAATAGCGCTATAAAAACTCGTAATGGAAACACCTGAATAAAAAAAGACCTCTCTCTCTCTGTGTGTATATATATATATATATATATATATATATATATATATATAGACAGACAGACAGACAGATAGATAGATGTATGTGTGGGTGGGTGTGTCTCTGATAGGTTAATTGGTTAGTCTAAATTGCCCATAAGTGTGAATATGAGAGTGATTGTCTTGTCACTTTTTCCACAATTATGTCACAGGACGTGACATACATGGTCACATGATCACTTCTCGTACAGTGAAAATGGCACGATACACATGGACAGGAGAGGTGACAGAGACTTTTCTGGAAATAATTCAGGAGAAAAACACAACTTCCATTTTAGAGACAGCAAACGGCAGAGAAATGCAGTGTGATATCAAGACATGGAAAAGTCCATCTTCCAGCAGTGAAATCTCACAGGATTATATTTCATGAGTTACGACGCTCCTGCCAAGAACAACCGTCAATGGAAACACATTCAAAGCGCAACTATACTTTGTCAAAATTTTAAGAATATTGCTACATATGCTGTATTGTTTTGCCAAAAACTGTCATGGAAATGTAGTTAGAGACTGTTTGGCAGGATTTATATGTTTTCAGTTATTTCTGTAAAATAGGGGGTCTTAAACATGGAAGAATATTGCAAAAAGTCCACAGTGAAGGCATTTTAGTCCTGATTCCACATATAGGCCAATGTGATCTACAGTAAAATGAAACACTGCTCTACAATTTTTTAGAACATTAAATGTACTAAATCTTACATACTTTAATCAGATGAATCATAGAAACATGAACTAACAGCACATAAATGATGGTGTGTTATTCCACATATATGCTGGTTTATGTACGTATACAATAGATCAGTAAATATTCCACTAGAAAGAACCTGTAAAGTGAATGGATCATAATGTGCAGACAGTGTTTGAAGTAGATCTGACACCAATATTCATTTGTACTAAAACCTATTCTCTTGTTCATACTAAGACTTTCGCATTTTGACTCCAGACTTATCTTGGAAACTTGATTGAACCATCTTTAAGACTTGAGTTTTCTTTATCACTAACACACATGTGGTAAAGGTTCATTAGTTTTATTCCGAAAACATTTTACTTGAAGACCAGTGCAACAGAATAACCTACAAAAAATTATGATTTCTCTCCACTTGATGTGAAAACCTAATGTTAAACCATTATTCTTTCACAGAATATTTAGGAAATGTCCCAGTAGCAGCTAGTAGCAAGCTCAAACATAAACAAAACATTCAGACATTATGTTTAATATATAAATAAGGTGACAATTAACTGGTTGTGTGTCTATTCGGGGAGAAAAGTGGATTGATAGGTGCCCCCTGTGCATACCCTGGATATGAAAACAAAATGTCCAGCACAATCCCATAAACTATGAGCCTGCATTTACATATAAATACACAATAAGAGGGAGGAACACTGTAGTATATGGGTCAATGGCGTTTTTTTGGGCTCAGACGTTAACCACAGAATGACCATGACCATTAATATAATTTTGTTTTTGTCAGGGATCACAATGGAAACAAGCACTTAATGTTTTTGTGCCTATTGCACTTTAAGCCAAATAAATGAAATCAAAACCATAAATTAATTAGTAGTTGGTAATGTATGTACTGCAATGAATATGCTTCCTTAGAGAAGCTAGTGAAAACAACAACAGTAGTGGCATTAGCACCACCCTGACATCTGTTACTACTAAAACCTCAGATGCAAACATTAGGAGATGTGCACGCAACAGGTTGGCAAAGTGATGCTAAATGGCTAACATCACAAGCCCTACTGGAGCTCTGTGCAATGTACAAAATATCATGTCGTAATTTAATCAAATTGTTTAATATTCTCTCTTAGAAACATATGATGTAGCCGCAAGTAGGCTAGCTAGCCGAAAGTTACGTTTCAGGTAAGATAGCACCAACACCTTGTTTCACCGTTACTGTTGTTAACACACCTGGAATACTTTGTTATGCCTGAATGCTATGATGCCAAATTCAGCCATTGATATCCAAGTTTAATAAATAATAACAAAAAATACGCCTCTGAGTTTCCGTCTGCTTTTCATTTGCATCAAAACAGCGGCTTATGCTTTTCAGGCTGAACAGGAGCCTACTAGCAAAACAGCTAACGTAGCTATTTCAGGTGCTAAACGTTAGTTTTAACTTGGCCGAACAAGATCAAAGCAAGTTTTATTGACCACTTATGAAATATGGCGAGACAATATCAGACTTTTTAATGACTGTAGAGGGTTACAGACGTGTTAATGACTCGGACACAAACACTTACCGGATATGAAGTGGGCACCACGGACACTCTCCCCACCTGTAGGAACACACGAACCCCAATCCTTCCGTTTAATTGTCTGGAGCCATAACCTTCTTCTATTTTTCGCAAATGGATGACATCCTCTTGGTATGTTGAACATACGCCAACCATTTTTGGATCTCTTTGTAAAACACCTTAATAATTTGGACAACATGCCTGGCGCGCGCATGTGACGTCACCACAACTCCACGCCACAGCAGCGCCTAGTGTGACGTCACATACGCGACGCATCGTTGTCTCTTACTAAGTCCACATAAAACCTAACGTCACGTTTGCTTCCCATCAAAAACGGGTGGCCTGTCAATGTCACATCAAATATTTCTTCTTAATCGCTATAATTTGTGAATTTCAGAGCACTTGTAAATCTGAAACAGAATTTAGCTTGACTCGCTCCATTAGTTCCCATCATTTATTTTTTTTGCGAGCTAAGCACCCACGGACCGGAAGTAGAAGGGCGTGACTTAGCCTGTCTCTTGCCGCTTGGCTGCGTTTGCAGCTTCTGTGTGGCTTAACCTGGAAATCCATGTATCGACCCATAGCGAAGCAGCAGTCTGGGCAAACTACACCAAATAATCACATTATACAAGTTTGTAGAAGACTTATTCAAGGCCCAAGAGGCTTTGTTAGCAACCTCCAATTCAACTTCGGGACGCGGAAGAAAGATTCAATCACACATGTCTTAATAGTTACACGTATGACATAACACACGTGGAAATCTGGTTTCAGTTTTAGCGGATTATTGTTAATAATATTTATCCTGTCCAATAGATTGCACTGAATGGAACGTATCACCACTTTAAGGAGGCTCCACGGCTCGTCCTGGGCACCGACCCTGACCATTGTCATCTAGCATCTAGTGATCCCCGCTACGTACGGGCAGAGGGGAACTGAGCATGCGCAGATTGAATCATGCATGCGGTATGGATCATGTACAGTACTCACAAGAACAATTCAAATTACATCATAATTAAGGCCCCAACTGCAAAAAAAACAGCTTGGTCCTTTACGTGTGATGATATATTTTAGCAAAAAAAAATACACTTTGTAAGATTCTGACTTTTACTGTATAAATGAAACTACAATGACATTTTGTTTTGCTGTCATATTTGTCTGTTAAGGCCCGGCTCAGAGTCCGCAAAACAAAAACAGCCAGTAGTGGATTGTGGGTACACGTGCGTATTTATTTTACAAACGGATAACAGAAAATGTGCAAGTAAATGTTAATTGTCGAGTAGCTATAGCTCTGTAGAGGAGTACCATTCAAGGTGGAGCAGCCAACCGTTCGAAGCCCCCCCTCCCCCCTCAGCATCTAGGAGGCGGGGTTTTATAGGGTGAGCCAATGGATGAGCCTGACACTGCAGGTGCAGAGCATCCACTGATGACGTGTCCAAAGAACAAACCCCTGTCGAGAGACAATCCTATGGATAACACAAGTAGAAACACACACACAGATACACACACCCCAAGTGGTGTGGCGAGGTCAGAACAGTCCAAACGAATTCACTTTCAGTTGTACCAGGTGTTAAAATGAACAAAACAGTTTTTTAAGAAAACAAGAGGCAGTCTACTAATTTTTTCAGTTAGCTCTGATGCTAACTGCATCATTTTTACATGTTTACATGGACAGGAAAGGTATAAATGTGTTTATTATTGTGCATTGGCCCACCTAACTAAAGGTATAAAGTAAAGTAAAGTAAAATAAAACCATTGTTGCAAAGAGTGGTTACATATGATAAAAATGTAATCTTTACACAAAAGAAAATAACACAGATTCACATGAAAATGTCTTTTTATTAATAAGATTTCCTGTTAGTCAAGTATCATGTCATGAAAATATTCTCCCCCATCCCATCCCAGTCCTGCCCTCCTCCCCTCTCTGTCTCCGTCCATAATCTGTCCCTTTGTGTGGAATTCCCAGGACGAGGTAACACTGTCAGCTCGGCTTAGGCCTATTATTTCCCGCTGAAGGGTGCAAAATGAGAAATACAGCTCCTCCCTCCTTCCTTCAGCTGTTCAGACACTTAAAATAAAAAGTTTTCTTCTACTTAATCTTTCCTGTATCCATATTCCAGATGTCCTGCAATGAGGGGGGGGGGGGGGGGTAGAGAAAGCCTGCTGTCCACATGTACACATACAGTCTGAGTGTTAAATCCAGTTTTGATGACAGAAACCTCCTGTTTTTACCCACTAGCAGACATTGGGTTTAAATCTACAAACACTTTCCTCATTGTTTCATCCATATGCTGTCACTTTTCATTCGTATTTGTTTTTACATTCACTTGTATTACACCAGTTCTCATGCACTGTCATGCACAAAAAACATTTGACGTTACCACAAAGGCCTTTTGTTTTCCTTAACCCTTCAACTCCTAATGTTTCTGCAGTGAGTGTTCTGAATCTATAATGAAGTTTAAATATACAGCAAAATTAAACTGTTACACTGAAAATAAGTAATAAGTATCGTGACTCACGGAAAGATGTATGGATGCTGATCTGGGAAAGAACCATTAGCTTCTCTTTGTTAAGGCGGGGTTGTCAATCAAAATCATCCTCTCTGATTGGACAAACTAGGTGCCAATAAATTCTCCCTAAACTGTTCTGTTCATCTTTTAAAGAATTGATATGCTGTAGTTTCAACAACATTGTTGAAATTGCAGAATCAAAGCCCAGTTCAGTCTCCTCCACGCTAGCTGCCATGTTTTTCAAAGCTACTGTGTAGAGTCTTCCTTACATTATAACTGTTAAAATCACACCCAGTGATTCTGATTGGTCCATCCAACAGAATATCTACGCTGCTTTACCAGACCATTGTGTTCATTTTGTTGCTTATTTTATTTATTTGTTTTACTGTGGAATTGCTAAAGTCTCAGCAATTAAAGGGTTAAACTGAGTCACGTGGAAGAGGGAAATGATCTTAAACATGCAGGACATCAGATCGGAGTTTGACACCCGTGTCCTGAAAAGTAACTTTTCAGAGAGAAATAAAGAACTGATTTTTAGACAACATATCTGGAAAATCCGATTTAAAGAAATCTTACCAAAATAATTTTTACTTAATCCTTTGGCAGATTGTTTTCGCTTCAATTATTTATTATTGTATTAATTGTCTCCTGGACTTTTTTAACAGTTATCATGGGGAATTTATAACTATATATACACAACTCTCTCTCTCTATAATTATGAATACATAATTGTCTCTTATGTTCTTTGCTGTTTATGATGTGCAAATAAAGAAATTAAATTAAATATCTCACTGATAAGGTCTTTTTTTTAATATGATGAGATATCTTAACAAAAAATGAGAAAAATACACTTGGTAAGATTTAGATTTTTGCAATGAAGACTGTAAAAGAAAATACAAATAAACTTGCAGCAACTTTTATGAGCCTGAAATGAAGGATAATTCACAGCAGAAATAATGTCTCAGGGGTTAAAGCGTTAATATTGTCTCTTAACAGTGGTGCCACACAGTAAGTTGTACCTAAAACTTGCAAAAAAAATCAAAATAAAATAAAATTAAGACCATGGATTATTTGAGGACTTATTTGAGGAGGCTGTACATTTTTATTCAACAAACTGACACATATGTGAACAGTTTGTTCCTTCCAAACATCCCATAAGCATGACAGACATCTGTACTCATGTCAACGACCCATCGTGATAGTAATTTATTTATTTTTTTTTACAGGCTACAAAACTCTTTTCAAACAGACTGACGGAACACGTGCCGCATCCATCTGAATAGACCTTTCTCACAATAACCGGAAATACGTAACGGTAGCGTATCCAAACTTCCTCCTAAAACGTCAAAACAGTAGGAAGCCGGTAAATTCTTTAAGGGATTTGACACTTATTACATTTGTGGACTTCAGAAGAATCATGGAGGAAAACTCAGTCATAAAAAAAAAAAAAAAACTTGATAAAGGCGACAAATTTCTCCATGAGGAATTTGTCCATAAGTATGAAGGTAAGGAGAGAGCACTGGAGCTAACTGCTAACTGCTAACGAACTGATAACTAGGACCACAAATCATTAGTATATTCACTCATATCTAGGACTAGGGTTATGTGGTTATGTATGGATAGTATAGAGGACATGGACTATTTCACTACTTTATATTTGTTCTGTCTATGGTTCAAGTTAACGTTCCATTAGCATAATGTTAACGTTAGCCAAATGCTATCATCATCAGTTCACATTTTTCTCTGGCAGTGTGTGTTTATGTTGTTGTTTTCTTGTTATAGTATCATATGTAGTAGACGGGCAGGTTAGATGCTACCCATCGCAAAGGAAAAACCAGGAGTATCATGAACTAAAGGTTTGACCACTGTAAACAAGTTTTCTGTGACTTATATTTCAGGCACACGGAATTTTCGCATTCATGCGTCGAAATTACACACAAAGTCAATGAAGAGTCACATTTAGACACAGATTCACATGTTGGTTGTGCTGATGTGATGCGTTGGAGCGGCATGTTTTGCCGTAAATACGCGTAAATGCTCGAGTTGAAAATATTGATCTTTCAGGCGAATTCGTCTGACGCCAGGTCACGAAAGCCAATCAACGTTGAGATGCTGCCAATGTCGTGACGGAATGATAGCAGAAAGAAAAATGATAGCAGAAAGAAAAACTGAGCCTGAGTCGTCCTGAAATACTGTTGAAAGCGAACGTCCTCCAGGTGGAGCTCCTGGAGGAGGAGGTGGAATTCCTCTGTGCTACAGGATCATGTGACCCAACAGCGATGGCGTCTGGCCCTCTAACGTATCTGCGACTTCCACAACAGGTACAACGATGCAATGGAAATGACCTCAGCCATAGTTAAGGAGAGACTGAATTGGACAGATTTTGTTTATCTGTTTATTCAGCGTCCAGACTCAGGTGTTTACGTGGTGTTCACAGGCGAACACATGTCGATTAGCATTTGTGTGGTCGTACCGTTACTGCTGTTGCAGCTCTATCACTATTTCAACTCTTTCCTTCCAATGCTACTGTAGTTTACTGCTGACACTGATGTACTGCTGTGTAAAGGATAAAGGTCATAACTACATTTTAAGTAAAAGATGAGTTATTTGTGTTCACCATAACTTTCAAAACCATGAAACTATGGCACAAAGACACAACTGCAGGCACCATTCTTTGGTTTTGATCGTCCATGTCCAGTTTCCACTCTGACACTCATAAAACAGACGTTCCTGTGCCGCCTCACAGTTACCATACTCTGCCTTTGGTTTACTGTCCTTAAAAATTTACACTACAATTGCGTATTTCCAGTATGAAATACGGAAGTTGTGAGAAAGATCTATCGGCTTCAAACCACAGTGCAGACTAACAGGTAGTGTCTACGACCATCTATAAAATATTTACATTATACAGGCTCTTTTTTTGGTCATGGGGTAAATGTAACAGCACAAAAGCACGGGCACATATACAGTATATTTGTCCAATTTTAACAGTACACACACACACACACACACACACACACACACACACACACACACACACACACACTCTGACGGAAACATTCAGTACCACTTTGCTCAGACAAAAAAAAAGAAGAAACAAGTGCAAAGAAATATCTTATAAAATATCACATGTTGATAACTTTGCTTTAAATATCAGATAAACATTTAAGTACTACTTTTATTTCTCTTTACATACACCGTTTGTTTGTTCATCATTGTTTCCCTCTATGTACATGAGCAGGTACAGAATTACATGGAACACTAACATGTTTTTGGTTAACTTTTAAAGGTGAATTAAGATTGGGAGGAGTTTTGGCACGGTCACTAACGGTTTTAAGCTCCAAGGTTGTTGTTGTTGTCGTCTTTTTTTTATTTATTTTTTTTAAATAAAACATTCTTTTTAACCCATAAAGACCCAAACATCCACCAGCAACCAAAACCATCTGCTGATATAAACTGTTTAATACTTGTTGATCCATTAATTCTATCAATCAGAGGTGGAAGTAACTGAGTAGAAGTACTTACTTTACTGTACTTAAGTACATTTTCTAGGTATCTACTTGAGTATTTATTTTTCTGGCAACATTTTATTTTTACTACCTACATTTTTGTATAAATATCACTTTTTCAAACTAGACGAATGTGACAGTATGAAAAATAAGTTATAAATCAGAAAATTGTGACTCACTTTATCATAATTTGGACTTTTTATCTCAATTTTTTTTAAACTTTAATCTCATAATTCAGAATTTTTTCTCATAATTTTGACTTTCTATCTCACAATTTAGATTTTTTCAATCTCATAATTATGCTTTTTTTTTTTTTTTTACATCTCCTATTTATAACTTTAGATTTTTTCCTAATGTCATGTCCATACCCACTAAACTGACCCAATAAAATAAAATCTACACAGTAACTCACTTTTTTCCTGCTTAAATAGTAAGTATTATGTTATCCAGTTTCATCCAAATGCAGTTACTTTTTATTTTATTACAATTGAGAAGTTGAATCAGTACTTCTAGTTTTACCAGAGTATTTTTTAGTTGTACTTCTACTTAAGTACAGAATGGGAGTACTTTGACCATGTCTACTATCAATACGTGTAAATGAGGGTTGACCAAACTTTTTTTTTTTTTTTTTTAAGAGTCAGATCTGATCATGTGTAGTTATAAGAAAAGGAGGGGGGTTAATATTACTAAAAACCTTTTGGAACGTTCACCTACTTTTCCTAAAACATCATGAGTAATGACATGTATTTTAGGTCAATAGCAAACTATAAACCCAGTTTGGTAGGAATTCAACCACTAGTTTTGCCTCTACAGACATGTGCATTTCTACACATTATAAATAAATGGGGTTAAAAAAAGATTTTAAACCTTTTAACTTTGACCTATTGTTCCCAAAATGCAATGAGATCTATTCTAGATCACTAAACCTTATTTGGTGTGAATTCAACCAGTAGTTTTGCTTTTAACAAAAAAAGAAAAAATGAAACAACCCCCCCTCCCCCCAAAAAATAATAAAATGAAATGTAATTTAATTAAAAAACCCATAATAATAATAATAGTGTCCCTCTCCTCCTAAAGGGGAGGCAAGGGATAATAAATACAGAAAAATACCAGATTTTTTTTGTTAAGCTCAGACTATAATATTAGAGTAAATAATGAAAACAATTTTAACCTTAAGAAATGTTAAAATAAAATAAAATAAATAAATCATTTGGTAATTGCTGCAAAAGCAGTCATGGGTCTTCATGGGTTAAATTACGGGTTAATTAAACGTCTGTCTTCTTTTCTAAGTGGCTCCAGGAGCTAAACACAGTTCATATCAGTGTTACCACTACCGTGCACACAGATACCCCCCCCCCAACAGAGTCATTAGGAACAGTTTTTTCACTGTACTTTAAATAATTCTGTATTTACACATCACCCCAGGTGATGATTTACCGGTGGCTTCCACTTCCTATTTTGCTTTTAAATTAAAACACATAATAAATCTTTGTGATGTCACTTCCTGACTCGTCTTTTACACCAAGCAGCCAAATCCTGTTTGGTTTGGAGCCCCACCCACACTGTTGACATCATAGAAGAAACACCTTCCAGTCTTCTCTTGTATTTTTATAAAAGCTCTTTCAGCTCCGGTTCCACTCGTCCTTCACTGGATCCAGATGGTGTTGTTGCGCTCTGTTCGCCGCGGCTCGGTGGTTGCCGTGGCGCCGGTGGCTGTTAAGTCACTGAACGTGGAGAAAAACTGTTCCATCTCTTTCTGCAACATCTGGTTCCGTCGCTCGGCGTCGTCCTTCGCCCGCTCGGCGTTACGCAGCTTGATCTCCGCCATGGTGTATTTCTTTCGTTCCTGGTCCAGCTCCTCGTGGAGGTTCACCATCTCCGTCTCCAGCTCCAGGTTCCGCTGCTCCAAACTACAAACACACACAGGAAGACATCAACGAAACGACACCAAACCAGGAGGTCACACTAACCCTAGCCGCAGCACGTCTAATGTGTTATCGTAGTAGTCTAGTGTCGCTCAATGTAACTTTTGTTCCCTGAAACTGGCCGACCAATCACAATGAAGTATAGAGTCAAAGTGACGCTGCGACGATCTGGAGCAAAACAACTGGAAACAACCATAGAAGAAGAACAACAACACGTGGTGACTTCCTTTTATCACAGATGAGTGAAGAATGTGAGAAAACGTCAACAATCTTTAAATTATTTTTACAGAAGCGACAACAGTCGTTCAGCTCCATAATCCACCATTTTGTTTAGTCATTCCTAACTTTCTCCAGACTCCTTTGTGAACTTTACGTCGCTCTAACTACGTCATCCTAAAGATTACACTGATTGGTTGTAGTACCGTCCTATTGCATACAGAGGATTTGAAAGACAACCTTTTAGCTCCGCCTCCCCTGACTATGAAGCACCACTAGACCCATAGATAAATGAATAGAGTTAGCACTGCTAGGCTAAACACTGCCTGTCCAAAAAAAACCCAAAACAGTCACACATGCAGTATTTGACTGCACCACCTTTGGTGAACTGATTTGAACTTCCTTGATTATTAATTATGTTCAGTGTAATTTTTCGCATTTCACACATTCATCCCACGGGCCTTTTCTGGCGGGCCGCATTTTGCCCCCGGGCCTTATGTTTGACACCTGTGCCATAGAGTGTCAGGTTATGGTGGAAAACATTAGCACGTGGTCCAACATCAAACCCAAAGGCTGAGCTCTGCCTCCCTGTCAACAGTGTCCGTTATAGGAATGTGACCTAAATAAAGTGGCAGTTGGTGCGTTGTAAACATGAAGAGCACCTGCACTAACACAGTGTCATGACCAACAGGAAACCAATATTTATCATGTAAACAGAAAATAATTATTTCAAGCTACTGCTGCCAGAGGTGGTTCTCACCAAATACTGAACAGGCTAATGACAGCGTGGACTCTGTGGTGTGTAGTTTGACACCCCAGGTTAGTTCATCTAAAATCTGTGTGTCATTCATTCATTCATTCATTCATTCATTCATTCATTCATTTTTCATAATAAAAACAAAAATAAGACCATGAAAAAAACAACTACTTTCTTCATTATTTGTTTCCAAAACCAAAAAGAAAAAAATAATAGTGATCCATTTTTTTTTCAGTTTTCTTTTTTGTGTTTAAGTGAATAACAGAAAAAAAGAAAAACAAAAAAAAGGATAACAGCCGTTTCCCATTTTATCCAATTTTGACCTGAAGCAAATTGAGTAAACTGGAAATGAATCTTAACAACGGAAAGAAACATGGCCGCCGCACTTTAATCATTATGAATCATTATTAATAATCATTATTACCTTAAGTTTATCACACTTAAGGTTCCCAGAGGAGGAAGTGCCAGTCATATGTTTGTTTCCGTTGGGATAAACACACTACAAGCACTTTTAAGAAAGTTAATATATATATTTACACAATGACTAGACGACTCCACAAATAACATCATGGTGGCACTTTTAAATCCTAGACTGAGTAGCACACAGTATACACCCAGGCTGAGAGCACATTACATAAAAATTAATCTGTTTTTATCTGGGTTTTTCTTTTTTCTTTTTTATCATTTTACTCAATTTGCTTCAGGTCAAAATTGGATAAAACGGAAAACGGCTGTTATTTGTTTTTTATTAATAATTTAAAGACAAAAACTGAAATAAAACACACAATTATTTGTTTTTTCATTTTGGTTTTTGGAAACCAATGATCAAGAAACGACTTGTTGTTCTGTCATCTTATTTTTGGTTTTATTTTGAAAAACAAATGAGCAAATTATACCCAGATTATCTAAAGCTCGCATAGAACAGATGATTATTTATTTATTTTAATCCAGTTGTGATCCATATATTTTTTCTGAACGTTATTTAACCCTTTAAGGAAGATTGTGTCGCCAGTGACACTTTTTGCTTCCGCCGTTATTTAAATGATTGTAATTCCTGAACCGTTTGTGCGACACTGCTCTACAGTAGACCTGTTCACAAAAAGGGTTTTTTCGTTATTTTAAAACCAATTGCTGTGATTCCAATTCTTCAAGCTGTGGAATGAATAGATATTAAATTATTTAGATTTTGGACCATGGGAAGGCCTGCCTCATGAGCCACTAAATTTTAATGTTTATTATTTTCAAAAACACTTGACATGTTGCCTCATAACTTCACTACCATTAACCATAGGGCATTTTGGGGGGTATCACATGGAAACATGATGAAATGTTCTGTAAGGTGATACCCAATACTTTAGTAATCTACACAGGCATAGTGCTAAAACAGTGCTAAATTTTAGGCGATTTTTGGGGTGTCAGATCAGGCATCACATCATTGTACCTCATACATTTACTGAATCAACTAAATATAATGATAAATTAAACTTTGAAATAAAATATATTTACATTCATAGCATTGGAACATTACACATAACATTTTCTGCACTCTGAACAAATGAAAGTAATTACATATTATACATAGAAGTGGATAGTAGTGATGCGCGGTTAGGGGGTTTTACAGAAACCCGCCCCACCCAAACCCAAGACGTGGCTCGGCCCGCCCCGCCCAACCCGCATGATGTCACGTATCGATAAACCCAACCCGCCCGCTATCAACCCGCGAGCTTAAATTTGTCTCTAAACTCACATAGTACATTCGCAGCATCTTTACCTTGTGCTTCTAATGTTAAAAGTCATGAAACATAATTTTTGCCTCCTTTCTAACGTCTCAATATGCACTCCAGCACATAAAATAGACTCCACCCACATCATCACTCTATAAAGCCAACACATACAACGCATTCAAAGTAGACTAGTGGGGCTCCTTTCCGTTTCATTACACGGCTGTGGAGACTGCTCCATGCACGCACACACAGTCTCTCTCATCTTCCTCTCTATCCTCCCTCATCGGTCTTAACATGGTCTGTAAAGATATGAAGGCAACCCTTTCCTGTTGATGGCAATGCAAAGGATGTGAAAATAACGTGGCTGTTACCAATTCATTCTGACTGGAGCGTGCCGCCTCTCGTGGAATGAAACTGCCGATATTGACATCGGCAGTTTCATTGTCTTTCATCATCATATTTTTTATATGTCATTGATTATTCTTACTGAGGTTATTTTAAGTTGAAATATTGTATACCTTCAGTCTATCCATATTGTGCCATTTTTGGGAATGTCGTATGGAAAAATGCGGGTATTGATCATCCCTGACCCGCCCCACCCGCATCCGCAGTATATATTAAATACTGCGACCCAACCCGTCTGACTCGCGGGTCACCCGCGGATATCCGCGGGCCAGCGGGTAGCCCGCGCATCACTAGTGGATAGTAAGTTATTTTAATAATCATTTGTTCAGTGTGACTTTACTGAAGCTCCTATAGTTCTGCACAACCTGAATGTGATACGACTATGGCTAATGCTAGTGAAGTTATGAAGTAAAATGGGGTCAAATGTCAGGTGTTTTTGACAAAAATAAACATTAAAATTTAGTGGCTCATGAGGTAGGCCTTCCCATGGTCCAACATCTAAATAATTTAATATCTGGTCGATCCACAGCTGGAAGAATGGGAATCACAGCAATTGGTTTAAATTTTTTTTTTAACAGGTCTATTGTACACACTGGGCCTTTAAACCAAACCCGTCCCATCAGCTCAGTTTATAAATAGGGCTCCTACCTCTTTATCCTGGCCTCATACTCAGTTTTCTGCTTGTGCATCTCCTGTTTCAGACTGGCCACTAAGCTGTGCAGAGCGCTGTGGCTGCCAGCTCCATTACTTCCACTGAAACAGTCGCTGTTGTCGCTGCTGCTGGTGCCTCGGCTGCTCCTCCCTGCTCCGTCTCCTCCTCCTCCTCCTTCTCTGTTGCTGTTTCTGCCGTCCGTTTCGCTTCCGCCGGTCTGGGCGGCTTCACTATCTTGGGCTGGTCCATCTAAGTCTTCGAAATGGCCTCCGTAGAAGTCCTGCTCGGGGCAGGTTGTGGTGGAGGAGCGGCAGGAAGTGGAGTTGTCCGGGAGGGAGATCTCACAGGAGGAAGTGGACCAGGTGGCGCTGTCCACGCTCTGCTTGTCCTCGCAGCTGCTGTTCAGACACGTGCTGGTGATCTGGTTCTGCTGCTGGAGGTTCTGGTGGTTTAACTGGACGTTGTCGTAGGTGGAGAGTCGGTTCTGGTTGGATGTTTGATCTGTGTTGGAACAGTCTTTTCTATTGTTCTCACGTAATGTGACGCAACCATTGGGGACCCAAAGGCCGTTTCGGGTGTTCAGGCTTCCGGTAAGGACGTCAGTGCTGGTGACGCCCATGCGCATGACCCCGGTCCCGTTCCCACCAGTGTTTCCGCTCGTCACTCCACTGGTGCCCATTTTTGTGCCTGTACCTTTGAGCGTCCCGCCACGTCGTGCCATTAAACTCGACCCTCCGCTCAAAGTCTGGCTCTTCTCCTGACTGAGATCGGAAGTGGGCGAGGAGCTGAAGGAGCCGTTGGTGACGATTCCGCTGCCTTTACTGAAGGCCGGGTTCTTTTTCACAGTCAGCGGCGGACTACGGGCCACGTCAAAGCGTGCCGCCACGCCATTACGAGGGCTCGCAGATCTCGGAGATCCACTGTTGTCTACCTGTTGTCGATGTGAGGGAGACTCCGGTGCTTCCCAAACGCACTGCCGGACCACCTGTACATTGTTGTTCTCCGCGTTCTGAGACACCACTGTCATGGAAGAGGTAGTTGTCGTTGCTTGTCGCTGTATTAAGTCAATGTTGTTATTGACCAGTTCAAGAGCTGTGGGGCTGTCCTCGTCTGGAGGGAAAAGCACATCGTGGCGTCCAATCAGAACCGCCATGAGCTGCTGGACCAAAACAGTACCTGAAGACACAAGAATATTAGTATAGTATAGTATAGTACACTATAGTATAGTACACTATAGTAGAGTATAGTATAGTACAGTATAATATAGTATAGTACAGTACACTATAGTATAGTATAGAAGTACCATATTTTATGGACTATAAGACGCACTTAAAAGCCTTCAATTTTCTAAAAAAATTACAGTGTACCTCATGTATGGATTAATTCTGGTTGCGTTTAGTGACATTATGGGGAGCGTAAGTCTCCGCCCCTTCTGTGAGGCTCATGGGCCCTGACATCAGAAAATTAATGAATGGTATTCAATGGGAAATAAAATAATAATAAAAATAATATCTGGTTTGTCGTGTGACCTGAATCACACACATGTTGTAGCTCAAAATAAATGATAATTATTGATGTGTTTCAGCTGCTTCTGTTAACTAACGGCTGATTCATATGTGAGTAAAACCTGTTAATAATTTAAACTACACACCTGGAGAACATGTGACGTCACATCCTCCACTCACTGTAGTCTCTTACTAAGCACATTTCACATTTACTTCCCATCATAAACAGGTGGTCTGTCTATGACACATTAAATATTATTAACCACTATCATATGTGAATTTCAGAGATGGAATCAGAATGTAGCTTGACTCGCTCCATTCACTCCCATTCAAATTTTTGCGAGCTAAGCACCCATGGACCAGACATTGAAGGGCGTGACTGAGCATCTCCATGTTGTTAAATATAAAGGTGCAGTGTTGTTTTTAGACTAAATGTAAGTATTTTTTAAGTTAATCCCAAGTGCCTCATATATGGATAAATTCTGATTGTACTGAGTGACTTGGAATTCTGACTTTTTATGTTGTGATTTTCCAGACTATAAGGCGCCGTATTGTTTTTAGACAAAATTTAAAGGTGTCATTCTGCTGAAAAACACTTTTCCACTTTTCTCCTGTTGGAATCTGATGGCTCACCCAGTGTTACCATGGTGATGGCTGACCCAGACTTACCAACACATGCTCTTTTGACAGTGGTTCATCACCTCCACTGGCTGCATACTGTATTCACACTAAACAACAACAGGAACGAAGGACGCAGAAAAAGACGTTCCATCTGACGTCACATAGACTTTAGCGTCACCCACATGGGGTTAAATCCATCTCCAGCAGCGAATTTGAAGTAGCATTAGCATTAGCATCTACAAGAGAAGATGGCACCACAGTAGCTGCTGCACAAACTCGAAAAAATGTCAGATCAAACTAGTTCATGCGTCTCTGTGGAAATAAAGACGAGTTTTTTCCTGCATGTTTTCAGAACAAGCAATGGCATGAAACCTAGCTGGATGTTACTCTGGTAAAGGTAAATACATACACAGCGAGATGGGAGGGGGAAGTGTTCCTTCACACATTCTGAGCCAATCAGAGACGCCTCATTACTGTGTCATGGACATGTATAAGGAAGTACCATAAACTCTGTTTCACCTCAAGCCTACCGTGAAAAAACAGCTGGAAACAAAACAATCTGGAGGTTTTTTTTTTAAATCGAACCAACACACAATGTATTCAATAACAATGAAGAACACAGTAATATTAATGAAATAACCATAGAATGACTCCTTTAAGTATTTTAAGTACGCCTTATAGTCTGGAAAATACGGTAGTAGTTGTGCCAGAGAAGACGGTTGCTAACGAAGATGACTACGACGTCCTGACAATCACTCCTGCTCTATCAACCTTTGAACTGATTAAAAACAAATAAAAACAACAGAGTCAATTATTATTAAGATACAAAAGCAAAAATAAGTAGTTGAAACATTTACCAAATGTGAACTTAAGACTTTAGATCAAACTTTCAGGTGTGAAAATGCTTCAAGATTCTACAAGTTATTCGACAGGATGAGCTTCAACACTGACCTTCCATAATAGCTACTGGATCTTCAAGTTTGGGCCGCAATATATTTGGGCCAAACACTGTAGCAAGGTTCTGCACACTCATTTTATTGACCCCCGAATAGGACTGGACTTCATCTAAAAACCTGTAAAAAAAAATAAAAATACAGCACAATAATAAAGTGGAAACTCCTTCAGAACATAAACAGATGGACTGTTGTGAGGCTGTTGTTTATCACCTGCAGATGTACTTAAGGAGGTTGTAGTTGACTGGAGGTAGACCTTCCACAAGTCGTCTTAACTCCTTCATACCCTGGAGATGAACACAAAGGTTATCAATTGAACAATTTCTATCTTCATTTTTTTTAAAACATATATTATTTCTTAAACAGATTTTTTAAACGTCTTTGTGCTGAAATCTTTTTAAAACACATTTTTACATCAGAATCAGAATAGCCATTATTGTCATTTCAACAAAGTACAACGAAATTTTGCCAATTTCGGTGTATTTTTAATGTTTCTTTTAACACATATTTACATTTTTGTGTTTTTACCTTTTTAATAAAAACAAAAACATTGTGTGTTTTCTAATGTTGCTTTTAAGACATTTTAATTTTTTTGTGCAATTTAACTTTTTTAAAAACAAATTTTAACATCTCTGCGTGTTTTTAATGTGCCTTTCAAGACAATTAATTCAATTTCTTCCTGTTTCTACCTTCTTGTGTGACTGTGTTATAAGACACTACATCAACTTTTTACTTTTACTCCCTACATTTGTTCATAAATATCTGTACTTTATACTCTTTACATTTATATAAATATATGTACTTTATACTCTTTACATTTATATAAATATATGTACTTTATACTCTTTACATTTATATAAATATATGTACTTCATACTCTTTACATTTATATAAATATCTGTACTTTATACAAAAACCAGATTATTTTTTCACACCAGTAGCTGTACTTCTACTTAAGTACAGAATGGTAGTACTTTGACCACCTCTGCAAATAAGTATTTATAAGTTTGTAAAGAAGGAAAATCAGTTGTATTGTAACTTTACATTTTATAAATATGACTGTTTTATCTCATAATTGTGACTTTTTATCTCATGATTATGCATTTCTAATCTCATATTTTTATTTCCTAATTTAAATTTTTTAATCTTATAACTATGACTTTTTATCACAAAATTAAGCTTTTTTTTATCTCGATTGTGGCTTTTTTTCTCCAGTTTTTCCATAGTTTTCTGACTTGATCAAACACATTATCTACACAGTGACTCACTTTTAACATCTTTAATTTTGGATACTTTGCAAACTTTTCCTGGTTAAAAAAAAGTATTATTTCATTCATGACAAAAAAAAAGCTAATTTACTTTTTATTTCATTAAATTTGACAAGTTGTACTTTTTAACTTTTACTTACATAAAGGAGTTGAATCAGTACTTCTAGTATTTTTAACTATAGTACAGGTAACTATACTTAAGTAGAGTTACCTGTACTTTGACCCCCTGGTCTATACAATGACAACATTAAAAATCCTTGTCCAACAGCAGAGGAATCATGTGTTTGAGAAGGTATGAGTGATGAGAGGAGACATTAAGTATCAATCCTTCTGCTCTTACCACCTCCTCATCTTTGCCAAGGATTTTGGCACAGGACAGGAAGTCATCGTACTTATGGAAGGGAACAACAGGCTCAGGAAGCTCTCGAAGATACAGCTTCAGTAGAGACGCTACCGTGTGAACATCTGTGTTACTGTGGAAAAGACAGAAATGATATTATTATAATTAGGTCATAGGTTAACTGGTTAACTGGTTAACTGGTTAATCTAAATCACCCGTAGGTGTGAATGTGACAGTGATTGTTTGTCTATATATGTTCAGTCCTGAGATGAACTGGAGACTCATACAGGGTGACCTCTGACCCCGCCTTCACCATTTGTAACTGGGTTAAGGTTAGTGACCCCTGTGACCCTAGTGAGGATAAAGTGGGTTCAGATGATGAAATTTTGGTCATGTTTGTTTATTTTATTGATTATTTTGTTCATTTCTGGTCATTTTTAACACCGTCCAATAACACTGGTCGACAAGTCAAATGCTTCTGGAATAAAACTAATGAAATGTTCCACATGTGTGTTAGTAATAAAGAAACCTCAAGTCCTAAATTGGTTGAATAAAATTTCCAAGATAAGTCTGGGGTCAAAATGTGACATTTTACTTTTCATTTTGCTGAATATTTTTGATCTTTTTTGTTCATTTTATTGATTATTATGGTCATTTTTGGTCATTTTACTGAATATTTGAAATTCTTAGAATAAACAAGAGAATGGGTTTTAGTCCAAATTAATATTGGTCTCAGATCTACCTCGAAAGAGGTCACTTTACAGGTTCTTTTTGTGGAATATTTACTAATCCATTGTATACATGTACATAAACCAGCAGATACGTAGAATAATACACCATCATATATGTGACCCACCACCACGAAACCAGGCATAAGTCGCGCTGAGCCGTTCAGAGCTACAGCCAAATTTTGGCTGGAAGGTGATTTGTTATTAGTGTTTACACCTTATCAAAAAACGGTACCTTAACACCTCTATGTTCACTTCCTGTGGTCATTACATTGAAATCCAATCAATAAAGGTGTTTATTGAATCAATTATTTAAGCGGCGACAAAAGTTCAGGTATTGCTGAGCAAAGACAAAGACGACTTCCACCTCTTTTCGCCGAACAAACCGATCTCCGTTCCGTGGGTAAACACCCAAGTGTTTGGTACGAGGTAAAAGCTTATATTGAATGTTCTGTCCAATGGTGTAAGCCAAATGATTATAATACGTCACACTTCTGTCCTATTATTATAATATATAAAACTTCTGTGACATGTCCATCAGAGTGTCCTTTAACATCTGTCAACAATTTGTGTCAATCGGATACAAATTATTATGCGTTGCTAAGGACTTCCTACCCCAAAACAGTCCAAAACTTTAACGGACAATATCTAAAAATATGCAAATTGTAAAATATGTCCAAATGTGGATATTAAAATGACCATAACTTTGGTTCTACTTGTGATAGAAACATCATTTTTTCACCATCTTAAACCTTAGTTTCCACTCTACCAAGATACACACATAACTCTGTTTGGATTTACACACACTTATGCCTGGTTTACTGGTGGTGGGTCACATATATTAAAACATGAACTAACCAGCACTAAAGTTATTTATTTTCTGATTCATCTTATTAAAGTATGTAAGATTTAACACATTTAATGTCTGAAGAAGATACTAAAAGAACACAACTGTAGACCAGTGTGATCGGACATCACAGTGAGTTTTGCTGGACATCATCATATCGTGTCAGTTGCTATGGTAACGTCACTAATAAAAAGCGCCAAAACAAAGCAGCAGCAGAAGAGGAAATCACAACAAGACGACACGTGGACACTCTTCTTGTCCATTCTACCTTCGTCTTTTTGCAGTTTTTCTGCTTCGTCGTGTGGTAAACATCCTCTAGCAACTGCTCCTGAGTTGTTTGTCGCAATGTGATGATGTCATTTACGACAACCGATCTGCACGACTTCTGCCCAGCGACTCTACCGGGCTGCCCTCGAGCAGGAACTCAGACGGCGGTCCTGTCGGAACGGCCTGGTCAGTGGAAACACGCACATACAATGAAGTTCCTGTAAAATGGGCCGGACGTTCTGATAGTGGAAGCACGCCTTATATGTATGTGACTCCCAATCATTTAAAAAATGAACTGAAATTAATTTTACTCCAAATAATCCCTTTATGACACATTTAATTTCAGTCCAAAACATCATTGGTGCCCACATGTCAAGGACAAACTAGTTTAATGTTGCACTATAAGCCCATAAATATGAAATAAGTAAGGTCAAATATGCAGCAGCTGAACATTGGATGGTCCAGGTGTGGTGTTTGCCGTGACCTTAGAGCCACAGCTGCATGTGACATGATGGCCGCATGAAACCTGATCCTGTGTCCTGGGTGTGTGACAAAGCTGCGATGTTGATGAATAGACCCTGACAAACCTGTATGTGTTTATTTATGAATATAAGAAAGGATGGTGGTGGTGGTGGTGGTGGTGGTGGTGGGGGGGGGGGGGGGGGGGATGGAGACAGGGAGGTGTGGGAGCAGATGAGATATGATTGCAGATCCCACCGCACATGTATGAGTGTCATTCTGATTTATGGACCAAGGTTGTCACAAACACAACCCTGTCCATAAAGGAGGTGACAGCATGTACACTTTATACCCTTATATGGACTTTTTTTTTTTTTAAAGACTGCAAATGTCAATGGTCTGACCAGCGCACACAGGAAAATGATTTGTTATTTTCTGTTTAAAGACCCAAACATCCACTGTCAAACAAATCCAATGTTTAACATCTGTTGATCCATTCATCCTTTCAATACATGTCAAATACTGGGTGTGAAATACTAGGGCTGTCAAAATTAATAATTTAATGAATTAATGTGGATAAATCCATAACCATGAGTAATCTGATTACATTTTTAATGCAATTAAATGTAACGTTTTTGTATTTTTTTTTATAGTTTTGTTAAAAGTATTAACAGGCAGACTGTGCCTCAGTTGGTAGAGCGGGTCGTCCATTGATCAAGGGGTTGGTGGTTCACATCCCGCCTCTGGCTGTCCACATGTCGAAGTGTCCTTGGGCAAAGACACTGACCCTAAGTTGCTCCCAGTAGGGTCAGGGGTCAGGGGTCAGGCAGCGCCAGTGTATCGGCAGCAGCTGTATACTGGTGTATGAGTGTGGGTGAAATGGGTGAATGGGAGGAATTGTAAAATGCTTTAGGCACCAAATAATGTGTAAAATGTGCTCAAAAAGTTATGGATGGAGCTTGATGAAAACTTCATGATTCATGATTAGATTTTGATGATGATCCAGAAGAGATCCTGGATTCTGGATCACTTTAAAATTTACACTGCTGTAAATGGAGAATACATTTCAAAGTGATCCAGAATCCAGGATCTCTTCCGGATCATCATCAAAATCTAATTATTTGTTCCTTGTGAGACCCCCAACACGTCATGAAGTTTTCATCAAGATTTTTCATCAAGATCCGTCTGTAACCTTTTGAGTTATGTTGCTAAATAACAGACAAACTCTGGCAAAAACATAACCTCCTTGGCGGACCTCGCTTCATTCGAGGGGGGGGGGGGGGTCTGCCTTGGCAAAGGTTTGTACTCTTAGATGGCTTTGCTAGTTTGCATACGTTATGGAAATGTTATTACATTTTTGGTGTTTGTTTCTGTATTTTAGACATTTTAAAATCTTACATACTCTGGGAGCACAGACCTCCGCCAAGGTAGACCCCCCCCCTCCAAAGAAAATGACCCAAATATTCAGTAAAGTGAACAAAAATTAACCAATAATCAATAAAATTAACAAAAATGATCACAATATTCAGTAAAATGAACAAAAATGGCCAAAATAATCAATAACATGAACCAAAAATGATCAAAATATTCAGTAAAATGAACAAACATGGCCAAAATAATCAATGAAATGAACAAAATGACCAAAATATTCAGTAAAATGAACAAAAATGGCCATAATAATCAATAAAAGGAACAAAAATGATCAAAATAATCAACAACATGAACAAAAATGAACAAAATATTGAGTAAAATGACGAAAAATAATCAATGAAATGAACAAAAATGAACAAAAATAATCAATGAAAATGAACAAAAATGAACAAATATAATTAAAAAATGACCAAAATGAACATAATAATCAAAAATGAACAAATATTCAGTTAAGTGAACAAAAATGGCCAAAAATAATCAATAAAATAAACAAAAATGATCAAATATTCAGTAAAGTGAACAAAAAATGAACAAAAAAAACCAATAAATGAACAAAAATGAGCAAAATGTGAGTAAATGTCCATCTTTTGACCCCAGACTTGAGTCAACCAGTATTTAATAATTGACTTTTCTTTATCAGTCACACTCATGTGGGAACGTGTTATTAGTTTGATTCCAGAAGTATTTTCCTCGCAGCTCAGTGTAATGGATGATGTGTGTTTGATATGGTCTGTATTCTGCATGTTTACATATTTAATCCTCCACTTTCATATTGTTTGTCGTCCTGTCATTTTTTCAGCCCAGAGGAGCAGCACTAGTCAACAATAATAAAACATATCAACAACACTTTAAAATGGAAGCAGCTGGTGCCTCCATTATTTCCTCACCAGTCAAAGGAGGGTTTTTCTCCACAGTCGAAGGCGTCCTGCAGCTCTTTGACCAGGTTGGCCTGTCCCGGCAGCCTGAATAGACCCTCCTCCTGAAGACCCCACTGCCGAATGAAGTCCACACACTGCTCCACCAGCATGGGGGCCAGTTTGTTCCCAAAGCGCCGTTCATACCGTACCGTCTCCTCCAGCTTCTGACCAAAGATCCCTAAAAGACAGAAGATTAGGATGAGATTGTATCAGTAGTTTTACCAGAGGGGTTCAAAGTACTCCCATTCTGTACTTAAGTAGAAGTACAGATACTGTCATGATGAGGTGAGGGAGACACAGGACTCAGGATGTTCAGTGTTCAAGTCATGTAATTAAATATCTCATTTCAAATATCTGTCGGTTGGAGAAAATTGGTGAGTGTTTTGTACAGTAACTGCAAAAAGCAAAACAAAGTAAAAATACAGTAAAGACCATTACTGTGTTCTTACCAATGTCCATTTAGGACTCTGCCCCAGTAGTTTACTGTCAATCACTGTATTAGACTGAAACACATGATGGAATTAATGCATTTACTGGACTATAAGGTAGACTGGACTATAAGGTGGACTGGACTATAAGGTAGACTGGACTATAAGGTGGACTGGACTATAAGGTGAACTGGACTATAAGGTAGACTGGACTATAAGGTGAGCTGGACTATAAGGTAGACTGGACTATAAGGTGGACTGGACTATAAGGTAGACTGTCAATGACTGGTTTTTATGAAGGTTTTTTATATATAAGGAGCATTAAGTGAAGTCAAAACCATGAGATTAAAAGTCAAAATTATCAGATAAAAAGTCAAAATTATCTGATAAAAAGTCAAAATTATGATAAAAAGTCACAATTATCTGATAAAAAGTCACAGTTATCAGATAAAAAGTCACAATTATCTGATAAAAAGTCACAATTATCTGATAAAAAGTCACAATTATCAGATAAAAAGTCAAAATTATCAGATAAAAAGTCAAAATTATGATAAAAAGTCACAATTATCTGATAAAAAGTCACAGTTATCAGATAAAAAGTCACAATTATCTGATAAAAAGTCACAATTATCTGATAAAAAGTCACAATTATCAGATAAAAAGTCAAAATTATCAGATAAAAAGTCAAAATTATCAGATAAAAAGTCAAAATTATCAGATAAAAAGTCACAATTATCTGATAAAAAGTCACAATTATCTGATAAAAAGTCACAATTATCTGATAAAAAGTCACAATTATCTGATAAAAAGTCACAATTATCAGATAAAAAGTCACAATTATCAGATAAAAAGTCACAATTATCTGATAAAAAGTCAAAATTATCTGATAAAAAGTCAAAATTATCAGATAAAAAGTCAAAATTATCAGGTAAAAAGTCACAATTATCAGATAAAAAGTCAAAATTATCAGATAAAAAGTCAAAATTATCGGATAAAAACTCCAAAATTATCTGATAAAAAGTCAAACTCATGAGACAAAAAGTCTAAATTATTCGATAAAAAGTCTAAATTCCCAGTCACTAATCACTACCAGAATTAATCCATACATCAGTCACACTGTGGTTTTTGTAGAACTAGTTAATATTATATTACTATGTTATTAATAGTTAACATACAGTAACAATAACTGCCTCATGTCCAATAATCTACCAATAAAAACTGGGACTGAACAACAACAGAAGTTTAAGGGACAGTATAGTAGTACTATAACTTTGAGTATTACCAACTTAATATATTTAATTATTCTTAACATTCAGGTTTACAGTGTAATGGTTCATGTTTCTCAAACATATAAATATATATAAAAGAATTGTAATTAAAAGCAACACTTCCTAGATTTTAATCATTTTTCCATTTTTGACATAAACAGTGAAAATTATTTAAATGTGATCATGGAATAAAACTGTGATCCTAGACTTTTGTGATTTTCACTGCTGAAAGTGAAACATGTATTAATGCACAGACACCAGTGAACCATTTAAAGCTTAAGAGAGTGATTGAACCAACTGAAAAAAAGACCCCCCCCCCCCCCCACCCCCCTCCAGTTCTCTTCAGGTCAGCCAGACACAAAAAATATGTACACCCACAAATTGTCTGATGATTAAATCTCTAACTTCCTGCTGAGCACCTCTCACCTTTTGTCTGAGGCTAAAAAAATAAAAGCAGACTTCCATTTGCAGTCATCTCATGTGAACGCAACACAAGAGGGGATTAAGGCAGAACTTCCTGACAGATTTACATCTGCATACTTTTCCGGTCTCCAGATACAGACACAAGCGACTCACACACATTTGAACACGTGGTGCGACAAGGTATGTCAGAAAAAAGAAGTACTTTTACAGCTTTTAACCAATGATCAATAAGTTATAAAACTGTCTTTTAACACAAACGTATGTTTCTATGCACATTCTTCTAAAATAAATGAAACTATTGTGTTTGTCTAAGATCACATCGACTGTTGATGTTTGAACTTTTATTTCTGTTTCACAGAAGTTTAAAGTAACTGAGTATCACAGGTGGAAGTAACTAAGTACAAGTACTTCCTTTACTGTACTTAAGATTTTTTTAGGTATCTGTACTTTACTTGAGTATTTTTTTTCTGGTCACTTTTTACTTTTACTTCTAACATTTTAATATAAATATTTGTATTTTATACTCTTTACATTTATATAAATATCTGTACTTTATACTCTTTATATTTATATAAATATATGTACTTTATACTCTTTACATTTATATAAATATATGTACTTTATACTCTTTACATTTATATAAATATATGTACTTTATACTCTTTACATTTATATAAATATATGTACTTTATACTCTTTACATTTATATAAATATATGTACTTTATACTCTTTACATTTATATAAATATATGTACTTTATACTCTTTACATTTATATAAATATATGTACTTTATACTCTTTACATTCTCAGAATAGACTCATTACTTTTTCAAACTAGACAAATGTGACAGTATGAAAACTAAGTCTTAAATCAGACATTGTGACTTATTATATCATAATTTTGACATCTTTAATCAAATAATTAGTGTTTCCTATATAATTATGACTTTAATCTCATTTTTTCATTTTTTCTCAGTTTTTAATTTCATACTTTTGACTTTTCATCTCATGATTTATATATTTTTTTTAATCTCATTATTATGCAGCTTTTTTCTATTTATAACTTGTGCATTTTTTCTATATTTCCTGTCCATACCCACTAAACTGAGTACAATGACATAATAAAACACATCACCTACACAATAACCCACTTTTTTAAATGCTTTATTTTTGGATTTTTTTTTTTTAATTTTTCAGTTTTTTTCATCCATAGCATTTTTTTAATGCAGTTTTACTTTTTACTTTATTACATTTGGGATGTTGTACTTTTATACTTTTACTTCAGTAAAGGAGTTGAATCAGTACTTTTACTTTTACCAGAGTATTTTTTCACACAAGTAGCTGTACTTCTACTTAAGTACAGAATGTGAGTACTTTGACCACTTTCGTTTTACTTCCTGTCACCAGTGTCTCACCTGGTTAAA
>CM035794.1:76042507-76056772 GCA_020466265.1 Siphamia tubifer
TGTGTGTGTGTGTGTGTGTGTGTGTGTGTGTGTGTGTGTGTGTGTGTGTGTGAGCGACAGAAAAGCAGGGCTCTGCTTTCTTGTGGCATCTTTGACAAATGGCTCATCCTTTTGAAGAGCAGTCAACTGCAATAGACATCAAACTCTGCACTGAAAACAGAGGGGGCCGGCTCAGCCCCCTGTGTGTGTGTGTGTTTCTATCTTTATGGGGACATTCATATGGTTACACAGTCATCATATGGGAACCAAAATTAAGGTCCCCATAAGGGTTAAATATTAATAAAGATCCCCTCTAGTGAAATAGAAATGAAGTGGCCCTATAAATACATAATTATTCCCCCCAAAAAGTCCTCATAAAGGGGGGGCAGGTGCAAAATAAAACATGAAATTTTAAAAAGTTTGACGATGTGTTTACTTTTTTAAAGACATTTACATATATTATGTAATTTTTTTTTTTTTTTCATTTTTTATAATTATTAGTTTTATTCATTTATTTTTATTACATTTTCTAATTATTATGTTGTATATTTTATTATTTAATTTTAAAAATATGCGTTTAAACTCACTACCCAATGTCTATTTTATTACAAACTTGGTCCTAATAACACATGGAATATATGTATATGTATGTGTGTGTGCGCTTGTATTCTTATCTTTATGGGGACAATAATACAGTATGTTTACACAGTCCACACAACGGGGACCTCTGACACTATGGGGACTAAAATTCAAGTCCCCAATGAGGATTAAATATAAATAAATGTCCCTCTAGTAAAATAGAAATGATGTGGCCCTATAAATGCATTAATTACTTTTTTCTGTAAGTCCCCATAAAGCATGAGGGAAACAAAGAGAAACATGTTATGTTTCGAAGGTTTGAAGATGTCTTAAATTTAGAAAAGAAGCATTTATTTTTATGTTTTTTTAAATTATTTATTCATGTATTTATTTATTTTTAATATATTTAATTTTCAAAATATATTATCATTTATTTATTTGTTATTATTATGATTATGATTATTATGATTACTATTTTATTTCATTTTCAAATTTGTATTATTATTTTTAGTTTTAATTTTATTTTATTGAAAAAAAGAAGAAGATGTGTTTACACTCACTACCCAATGGCTACTTTATTATAAACCTGGTCCTGTGTATGTGTATGTGTATGTGTGTGTATGTGTGTGTGTGTGTGTGTGTGTGTGTGTGTGTGTTAAGGTCAGTGTGTGTGTGTCTGTGTGTGTGTGTGTGTGTGTGTGTGTTAAGGTCAGACACAATAATCATCAGTGACGTCAGGAGGGCATGAGGAGAACGATGACAACATCAGTAAAACTTTATCACTGAATCACAACAATGGTACGTTTGGGTTAGGACTGTCAAAATAAAAGCACTCGTCCATCATCATCATTAATCTTATTGAACATTTTTAACACAACGTTAACCTCACAGATGAAATAACTCCCGATCATAATAAAAATTTACAGGTTTTAAGATAATAGCATCACCTAACAATTATTATATTTGTAAGATGAAAAAAACTGTTACCTTTCAAAATATAATAAACTGATGAGTCACTGCTATTATTGTGATATTGTGATAATACTATATATCATGATATAAAAAGTCTAAATTATTAGATAAAAATATAATAAACTGAGAGGTGACTGATATTATGTCTGTGATAAAACTATGACATTTGTGGGATTATTATGTTAAAAGCTGCATATTTTTATTATGTTTGTGGGTTATTACATTTGTAGCGTTAACGACAATTCACTCCTCTGCAGCACAGAATAGAAAATAATAGAAGTATTTTATTGATCCAACATTTGGGAATTTGCTTTTGTAACAGTCAATGTCAGTCTGTTGTGTTGGTTGATATAAGTATTTTATTAACACAGGTAGCTGTACTTCTACTGCAGTGGGAGTACTTTTACCACCTCTGGTTAAGTGTCATAATTTTTATTTTGTAATTATAAGTAGAGATTTTCTGACATTTATCATTTAACAGAAAAAAAATCTGTATTGGCTCCACATATTGGTTTAGAAATATCAGCAGCTGGATAAGGTCGATATAAAAAATAATCTGTAAAAAAAAACCCCCCACCAATTAAATAATTATTTTCTTTAAAAACAGTTGATATGTGGTTTGGGTCATAGTTCTGTCAAATGCTGCTTTAAAAATTAATTAGGCAACTTGATAGAGTTTCATAAGTAAAACTGAAATTAATAATATGATTAATATCTGTTGGTAACTGTTGTTTATGACAAAAATGCTAATTAAAAACTATTAAGTGTAAGACACCTGATCACCACTAGGTGGTGGCTTCAAAACAGCCTGAGTCCTTTACACCTACAGCAGGGGCGTTAAAGTCATTTTAGTCCAGGGGACAGTGATCTGAAGTGGGCTGAACCAGGAAAAAAATAAAGACAGAATAACACATAAATAATGTAAACTCTCTGTTTTAGAGAAAAAAAGGTAAAATGACATAATGAAAACAAACAATATTAAGCTTTAGTTTATCATTTACATTCTAGCGTACAGATCACACTGGGTCTACAGCAGGGGTGTCAAACTGTTTTAGATGTTTCCCTCTTCCATTCCACCTGGAGGTCATTACATCATTATCAGTCTGATGAGGAGCTGATTATTAACTCTTTAAGTGTCAGGGATGATGCATTCTGAATGGATGATTTAGTTTAAATATTCTGAAAAATTCAACCATTTTCCTTTTAGTTTTGTGCATGGACAAGGCATTTATTTTTTTTTAAAAAAATTTTAAAGGCAAAATTAAAATTGCTCGGACCAAATTGCAATATTAGTTTTCTTCTTTAGTCATTTTTTTTCAAAATTTTCTACATTATTTGACATTTTACAAATATTTATTACTTTTTGTTGCTCATTTTGTTTATTTTTCTACATTTTGTTGTTTTTTTTATTGTAGTATTTTTCTTTGATTTTCTGCCATTTGTGTCTAACTTTGCTCATGTTACCAATTATTTTGTTAGTTCTCAGGAGTTAAAGGGTTAAAATGAATCACATGGAAGAGGGAAATATCTAAAACATGCAGGACACCGGCCCTCGAGGACTGGAGTTTGACACCTGTGGTCTACAGAGACACAGAATATTTAGTACTGGATTTTCCACACAAAGCACAAGTGAAGTCAAAATTATGAGATAAAAACTCAAAGTTATGAGATAAAAAAAAAATTTAAAAATCATGAGATAAAAAAAAAAAATTATGAGATAAAACTCAAAGTTATGAGATAAAAAAAAACAAAATTCTGAGATAAAAGAAAAAAAAACATTTACAAAGATATCTTTTTACTTGTGAATATTTAGAGGTTATAATGAGACTGAATTGGTCTGAATGTGGATCATGAATTAAAATTATTTATCCCTTAGTGTAATTTTAGTTTTTCATAAATTCATCCAAATGGCCACATTAAACCCTTAGACGGGCTGGATCTGGCCCCTGGGCCGCATGTTTGACACCTGTGGCCTACACTGAACTTGTTTCTAAAAATACAGAAGCACTTACAGTTCTGTTCTGACCTCTTTTGTTTCATTTGGACTCTCTAGTTCGTCTTTAAATTATTGCTCCATTAATTAGATGTTGGAGCCAATAGAAGTCTTTGATGTCTGTGTTTTCAGCCTCTGATTCATCATGTCTGACTTACTGAGCTTCTATTCATTTGACAACACACTGTTTCCGTCTCAAATCTAGTTTGTGTTTAATAGCAGTGGTGTCAGCGAACTAGTATTAGCGTTAGCTTCACCCACTGTAGCGCCCATCAATCAGCCTCCCCTCGACTTTTGTCCAAATATGGTCCACAAAGTCAGCATGCAGGAGCTAAAATGGAATTATTATTATTATTATTATTATTATTATTATTATTATTATTATTATTATTATTATTATTATAAAGTCAGCATGCAGCAGCTAAAATGGAATTATTATTATTATTATTATTATTATAAAGTCAACATGCAGCAGCTAAAATGGAATTATTATTATTATTATTATTATTATTATTATTATTATTATAAAGTCAACATGCAGCAGCTAAAATGGAATTATTATTATTATTATTATTATTATTATTATTATTATAAAGTCAGCATGCAGCAGCTAAAATGGAATTATTATTATTATTATTATTATTATTATTATTATTATTATTATTATTATTATTATTATTATTATTATTATTATTATTATTATTATAAAGTCAGCATGCAGCAGCTAAAATGGTATTATTATTATTATTGTTATTATTATTATTATTATTATTATTATTATTATTATTATTATTATTATTATTATAATAAAGTCAGCATGCAGCAGCTAAAATGGAATTATTATTATTATTATTATTATAAAGTCAACATGCAGCAGCTAAAATGGAATTATTATTATTATTATTATTATTATTATTATTATTATTATTATTATAAAGTCAACATGCAGCAGCTAAAATGGAATTATTATTATTATTATTATTATTATAAAGTCAACATGCAGCAGCTAAAATGGAATTATTATTATTATTATTATTATTATTATTATTATTATTATTATTATAAAGTCAACATGCAGCAGCTAAAATGGAATTATTATTATTATTATTATTATAATAAAGTCAACATGCAGTGGCTAAAATAGTATTATTATTATTATTATTATTATTATTATTATTATAAAGTCAGCATGCAGCAGCTAAAATGGTATTATTATTATTATTATTATTATTATTATTATTATAATAAAGTCAACATGCAGTGGCTAAAATAGTATTATTATTATTATTATTATTATTATTATTATTATTATTATTATTATTATTATTATTATTATTATAAAGTCAACATGCAGCAGCTAAAATAGTATTATTATTATTATTATTATTATTATTATTATTATTATTATAAAGTCAACATGCTGCAGCTAAAATGAAAACAGTACAAAAAAACAATACAAAACAGCAAATAATGATAATTAAACACACACAAAGTAACATTTAACAGTAACACGTTAAAACCAACAACCCTAATTAACCCATACTCAATGTGACAAACATGCCAAAAATGATTAATCTCGCCCTACGTTGGCTCCGAAACACCTGCAGAGTGATATGGTAACATGAATCTGAAGTGACAAAACTTGTTGCCATGGGCAGCGGGCGTTAACTGCCCGCTGAAGGCTGGGAACGTCAATTCAAAGTGAACGGGAGCTGTCGCAACATTCCATAAAATAAACACTGGAAATTTAACTTAAGAGAAATTTGCAGTGTAAATAAATCAAAAATACTGACCTCCACCAAAAGGTGCCCATATGACCCTGCGGATCGTCTTCACCCAATCCTCCATGTCATTCTGGGTACTGGCCATAAGAAGGTAGGTGTCATGATTGGCTGTCATCCGCTCTCTGTCGCCCCCTGTTTGAGTCCAAGAAGGAGACACACTTTAGTTACACACTCAAGAAAAGTCATGGAAATTGTTACTTGTCCACTGGATATATATATATATATATATATATATATATATACACACACACATAGTATAAAGTACCGATATTTCTGTAGAGAGGAAAAGGAAAAAGTTGTAAAGTACAGATAAAAATAATGAAAAATCTACTTAAGTACAGTAACAAAGTATTTCTACTTAATGACTTTTCACCTCTGGAAATATTTGTTGACCTTGTACGTGTAAAAACATGACAAAACTAGTTATAAAACTGAACAAAACAGGTTGTAAAAAAAATCCACTATATTTTTTGCTCTATTGAATATAAAGATAATTTCAAATGAAACATTTATGAATTATTAGAGTCCAAATACACAAATTAAAGACTAATACACAGACTAATAAAAATGGGTTTGGATAAATATGAGTTCTTTAAATTCATCCAATGGACCAGATTTGACCCTTTGGAGGGCCAGTTTTGGCCCGCAGGCCACATGTTTGACACCTGTGTTTTAGACACACCATTGCACTGACCGACCTCAGGCTTTGTTTTAAGACGCCCACAATCACAAACTAAAATAAATGTTTGTCTGTCAGAGCAGAAGTGTGGACTCCATTAGAGCAGGTTCGACTGGTGGATAATGTTCCGGAACACTCTGCTGTCATGTGATACGGACCGGATTAGAGGCTCTGGACCGGGTTCATATAATGAATGTGGTTGCATTGTGCCATCGCTATGACAACAGAACCATTAGCACGGCCCCCCTTCAGCTTCACCAAGGTGAAACAAAAACAACCAACAGAACACGTATGTGGACGGAACGTCTGGGAGCGAGACGGGATGAAAGTGGTGTCAGAAAACAGCTGAATAATTTATGCTTCGGTCCGACGGCGATCCGACTCCACTGATGGAGTCCCAGGTGGACTAAAAATGGATACTCTAATGCACAACTCAACTCGTCAGCAAAAATGGAAGTGCAATTAGATATTAGGAACAGTAGAATAGAACACAATACAACCCATGACATTATACATAACAGACCAGATATCTGATAATGACGATACACTGCACATCCAAAAAAAGTCACACATGCATCACCTTTGGTTTTGATTACAGGACACTGACAATTAATTAATCTCACCCAATTGTAATCACTGTGTGTGTGTGTGTGTGTGTGTGTGTGTGTCTGCAGAGACATATCATGCTATAAGTCAATGAATACTTGATATATCATCATGAAATTACAGGGGCATATACATATAACTAATGCGCATCAGACGAAGTGATCCTTTTGAGCAAAGGTCAAAGGTCACAATTAACTAAAAGCTCAATATCACATTAAAGGTTATAACTCAGTTATAACTAGAGTGTTTTTTCACATAAGCAGCTGTACTTCTACTTAAGTACAGTATGCGAGTACTTTTGCCACCTGTGGTTATTAGGGGTGGGAGAAAAAAAATCGATTCACATACAGTATGTATCGGGATTTTTTGTTTTCTGATTTTTAAATAGATTTTTTTTCCTCAAAAATAGATTTTTTTCCCCATATTTAAATAATTGATTTTAAGCCAAGTGGGTAAAACAATTACCGCTTGTAAGACCGTAGACGACTGTATGACTCACTCAGATGACAGCTAGCTTATTATCATATTAGCTTCAACAACACACCAGCGTTAAACAGCATTAATTTATGCACAGATAAACAATACACTATGATAATATCTATTCAACTGTATTATGTTATTAATTTGACCTTGTGTCATTTACACACAGTAATAAACCAGGACGATATGAATTAGAGTTGGAAACAGAGGGTGATTAGCAACAACACGCTAATTCTAAACATGAAGGTGGTGCGTTCAAGACTGTCGTAACATCTCTGGTGCATTCAACAGCGCAGGATATCTGAAAACATAGTTGTTCCTGAATAAATATAGTTAAACAATCAGCAGCAGTTAAAGTGTGTGGTGTTTGTAACAGAAGGAAGAGCAGAGCTGGACATGTTCACTTTAAAGTTCACTTTATTATGAAGTCTGTTCATTTAAAGGCTCCTGTTTGTGTTGTGTGCAGATAAATGGAGAAGTTTACTTCCTAAAGTCTAGTTCAAATATATTACTGCTGAATAAATCTGAACTGACTCACATATGATGTGTATTTTTTGGTAAATATGGTTCAGCTTTTTCACCTGGTCTGGTGTTAAAAAGGCAAGCGAAAAATCGGGAATATCGAAGAATCGCAATTTAAATTGAATCAGCACCCAAAAAATGGTAAAAGAATCAAATCGGCATAAAAGAATATGGCCCCAGCCCTAGTGGTCATGGTACATTACTGTGAGTTTCGGTGTGTGTTTACAGTCCAAGCTGTTGATAAGTCTGGTACTGTGGGAATTGATTGACCTAAAGCGCCGCGCAGAGGTCAGCAGGTCAAACAGGTGATGGGCAGAGTGGGAGGGGTCTCCTGTGTTGGCCTTGACATTGCTGAGTCAGCAGGACTGAGATAGCAGCGGCAGGGATGGCAGAGGGCAGGCCATGATTTTTTGGGCTGTGTTTATGACCCCCCAGCACCGCCCTCCTGTCCTCAGCTGTGGAGCCACATACCACAGAGTGACGACACAAAATCACTTCACATTCTGGATTCTGCTCAAAAATGCTAAACAATAACCTTCAATTTAGTATATTTTACAAATGCATAAAATCTGTGTTTTCAGTTTTTAATGGTCAAAAACAAACAGCAGGTTTTATTTACACTCATCCAGTGACATGGCTGCTACCTGTCAGTCTGAATGAAATCTATTTAGCAGGAAGCAGATGACACTGTTGACCCTGTTGGGCATTTAGTGTGTCCATGGTGTTACTATTACCCCCCCCCCCCCCACACACACACACACACACACACACAATATTTCTAAGATGATATTTAGAGATTATACAAACTATACAGATTTTTTTTCTATCAATCATAACAAATGTCAGGGGAAAAAATTATATATTATATATACTATTTATTTTAAAGGAACATTTATTGAATTAAAAATAATAAAGTACAACAGACTCTATCCAATGTAGACCCCCCCCACACACACACAAATGACCTAAATGAGTGATAAATTTCACTTTCACTTCTACCCTGACCAACCCAATGAAACATATATGTGCCCCCCCACACACACACACACACATAGCTTCATCGACCACCACTAAAAGTTAATCATTTGTTCCTTGTGCCAGTATCAACATTTCCTGAAAATTTCAGCCAAATCCATCCATAACTTTTTGAGTTACCTTGTTAAAAGTCAAATAGACAAATAAATACTGACAAAAAGAGAAGTCCACGGTTCATTAATAATAATAAAATGTTCATTTGCATTCAACGAGCAGCAGCTTTACTTCAGTTTTTTGCTAAAAAAAACTACTATCATAGAGTGATAGAAAAGAAACACTTCAGTACACCATGATCTGTAAAACAAAAAGGTAATGGGGAAAAAAATAAAATAAATGTTTTGCATGTCTTTGCAGTATGATAATTGCACACTTGTTATTGTGATTATATATGTATATATATATATATATATATATATATATATATATATATATATATATATATATATATATATATATATATATAATTTTTTCCCTCCATTCTAAATCCTTCATTTTATCCGGCTGAACACTCGATACATTTGCCTTACGGGTCTTAAAATATCTGAGGCAGTTGGGGTGATGAGTTAAGACATCTTTAATATGTCTTAGGTATGTTAAAGACAGTCATTAGTCTGCATTACAGGATGTGTTATGTTGGAATCACCGGGTTCAAACAACCTCAGAGCAGTGACGACACAAAGACAGCGGTCAGTTTCATGTCTTTTCATGTGGAGTTCACATCTGTCATCTTAACCATATATGAAGGTACATTTGTTTCTTTATATTTCAATCGAAACAAAAGTTTCTCCAACTGCAAAACATGTTTTCAATCAAAGAAAAAAAAACTTGTTCAAATGCAAAACAAATATTTGAGAGCCAAAAAAAATCGCATTGGAGAGAGATTCATCATTGTAATAAGAGGTGAAGAAGAGAATAGATTAGAAGAGGATAGGAAGAAATATAGGGTGAGATTATGATTTATGGTTTGGATTTATGAGTCATGATTTTATTCATGATTTATGATTATGCTTTGTTCAAATTGCCTATAATACATTTATAAAAAGTAAAAAAAAATGTTAATGAATGTGTTCTAAAGATAACTTTGCCATATGTCCACTTCATTACCAAGTGTATCCCTAGGGTTTATTTACTTTTCCTAACCTGAAAAACTTTACCCATCACCTCCCAAGTGCATGAATCTAAGATAGTGCCCTGCACGGGCCTATTATCTGGGCCCGAGCCCGGCCCTGGCCCGAGGGGGTGGAGCCCCAGCCCGGCCCGGTCCAACAGGTTTCCAGAATTCTCAGGCCCGAACCCGGCCCGGCCCGACTTTTTTTTGTTTGTTTTAACCTCCCATAAGGATGTTTTAGCGTGATAGAACGCTATATTCATTGAGTGCGTTCGTTAATTAAATCTGCCGCTCTGAAAATGGGATAACGCTCTGCAGTTAGAAAAAAACAGCATTCTATTTTTCTGTGAACAACGGTTTCTGGCAGATCAATGTGGACATAAAAGTGCAGGTTAAAATAGGGGCTCATGTTTCGATCAGCAGCTTGAGAACTCTGTGACCGCTGCTGGATCCACCACATACCTGTTCAAAATGTGATGAACCTGTTTTTTTGTTGTCATATGACAGAACAGCTTTATATACAACACACTGAACAAACCCGTTTGGCTCATCTTGAAGGGTTGGAATAAGTTTAAACTTAGTCCAGAGCGGAGATTTTCCCTTAGTGTTGTTCACTCTCTTCAATTCACCATTTCAACTTTGTTTTTATGTCGTTCTCCATGTTTGTGGTGGGAGTCGGAAAGTCGCGCGACTCGGATAGTGAGGGAGGCTACCGTATGCCCATATAAGGGAGGCTACCGTATGCCCATATAAGGGAGGCTACTGTATGCCCATATAAGGGAGGCTACCGTATGCCCATATAAGGGAGGTGCCGAGGAGAGCAGCAGCTGCTGCATTCAATTGTTTCCATTTAAACACAACACAGGTTTTTTTCAATAATTAAATTGAAAAATAAAAGTGCCCGAGCCCGGCCCGTGTCCGAGGTAATTATACGGTCGTCGGCCCGAAGCCCAGCCCTCGGGCCCTCGGGCCTAGGGCTCCAGTGCAGGACTCTAATCTAAGAGACAGCTACTATAACCAACCAGGCTGTTATTATTAACATTCCTAGTGGGTGGTTTTAATAACAGAGATAGTGAGATAAAGGGTTAGATTAGAATCTACAGTAGTGAGAGGACGGACAAGTGTCAACATTATAACCAGCTAAGTAAGGACGAGTGGGTAATACCTGGTCTGCCATAGGAAGTTAGGAACCTATTAGACAGAGGATACAACAGTGTGGACAAATGTCACTCAAATATGCCCGACCAATGGAGAAGCGTCCGCCCCACTGCAGGATGTCTGTGTCAAAATGATTCAATCCCAAAAATATGATAATATTTGTTTTCACTTCAATTGGAAAAAGTGTTTGAAAGCCAAAACAAAGTCCACACACTCTGAACAGATTGAGAAAAAAAAAATAAAAATTAAAAAAAAAAAATATATATATATATATATATATATATATATATATATATATATTATATATATATATATATACATATATATATATATATATACACACACACACACACACACACACACACACACACACACACACATACTACTGTATTTTTTAGTTCTATCTTTTCTGATTGAGTCATAAAGAAAACAAATGTCCTACCCATCATATGGTTCAAATCCAAAAATATGACTTCAATCAGAATATATATATTTTCAATTAAAAAAAATGTGTCAAAGAACAAACACTTATATGAAATTTTTGGGTCTCAACTATCTATATATTTGCATTTGAAAAAGGTTTTTCTTTGATTAAAAAGTGTTTTTTGATTGAAGTGAATTTTTTCTGATTGAAAACATGCTTTGCAGTTGGAGCAACTTTTGTTTTGATTGAAAAAGAAAGAAACAAATTTACCTTCATACTCTGACATCACTTTAAAAGAGTCTGTCCTGTGTTCATTAGAGAAGGAAAAAAAAATAGCTAAAAAGCCCAGAGTGTGTCCAGCCAACAATTGTAGAACGGTTTCTGATAAGAGGGAGTATAAAGTACTTCAGCAGAAGTTAGTGGTAAAACAGCTGACATCAGTACATTGAGTCGAGCCTGGATGATTATCGTTCATCACTGATTAATAACCCTGCTCCACAATGTTTTAGAAAGTATCTGCTTCAGATGTGAATCGTGTTAAATCTTACATAACTTTAATAAAATGAATCAGAAAACAAATGACTTTAGTTCTGGTTCACTCATGTTTTTAATATATATGATGGTGTGTTATTCCACATGCACTGCCCGTCCAAAAAACACACATGTGATAAGTCACTGCACCACCTTTGGTTTTAATAATAACTACAAAAGCACTCTGAGAGCAGACACCTCCACCAAGGTAGACCCCCCCCCCACAAAAAAATAGAAATCTTATCATTTCCAGATCTCCTCATTACCATCTTACCCTGAAAATGTCATCAAAATCCGTCCATATGTTTTTGAGTTAATTTGTACACAAACAAACAAACAAACAAGCAAACAAACCAACGAACACCAGCAAAAACATAACATCCTTCGTAGACGTAATAATGGATTATATTCTACAGCACATTTCAAGGCACCCAAAGCACTTTATATTTGTGGTCCATTATTCATTCACTCTCACATGCTCGCTCTAGTGGTGGTAAACTACATATGGAGCCACAGTTGCCCTGGGGCAGACTGACTAATTTTATTTCATGTCCACGGTCCCTCTGACCAGGGCCGTTGACAGCTTTGGCTGGGCCCGGGACGAAATAATCTCTACATAATAATAATCACACACTTTCACGTTACATTCATGCGCCAAGCAGGTAAAGCAACAAACATGTGGGATAACCTGGATCCCACAGATCTTCCAGCTGAACTAACATTAGCATTAGCACTAGCAGCTGTAGTAAATGTACAGGAGTCGTTTCAGCTATTGTACAGACATTACACACATACAGTAGCCAAACAGAGATGGGTGGACAATTACATACGTCAAAAACAAAAAAGGACATGTCTGTGGTCTATCACAGTACGGCCAATTGGCCTGGCATGACTATCCAATCGTATTTCGCCTACTGTTGTGTAGGCCTTATTTCCTCTGGAATAAACATGGATGAAAAACTAAAGACAAGACGACACTTCTGCGTCTTCTGTTTTCATCGTCTCCATATTAACATCATGTCTCATCATCTGAACCCACTTTATCCTCACTAGGGTCACAGGGGTCACTGGGGGCCTAATCCAGCTACAATGGGTGAAGGCAGGGCCAGAGGTCACCCTGTATGAGTCTCCAGTTCATCTCAGGACTGAACATATATAGACAAACAATCACTGTCACATTCACACCTATGGGTGATTTAGTTTAACCAGTTAACTAGTTAACCAGTTAACCTATCAGTGCATGTGTTTGGATGGTGGGAGGAGCCAGAGTACCTGGAGAAAACCCACGCAGACACGAGGAGAACATGTAAACTCCACACAGAAAGGTCCGGTGTGGGAATAGAACCACCAACCTTCTGTCTGAGGCACCAGTGCTAACCACTGCACCACTCCATATAAATGTAGTCTAATATATTAAGAATTTAAACCAATGCAAAGCACTTTGAGCAACATGAAGGTGGAGGTGCTACGTAAGTGAAGTCTATTTTCCATTTACGGGTGGAAAAACTCATTTGAATTTTACTGTAAATCTAAGGAATCCATGAGTTTCTGTCGTGGACATTTAGTGGATGTTAATACTTTACACTTTGGTTTCACTTTGTAGCACGTGCTCCTTTGTTTTGATGACTGAATTAAAGTTGTGGGGCTTAAAGAAACTCAATTAGCCAAACGCTCTACTGTGTTGGAGCTGGATCAGAGTGATGTTTTTTCGGCCGCCGCCTCCCTGCCCTGACAATAATGTTTGCCTTGATTGTCATGCAAACTAATTGCAATCCTGCTGGAGTTCCTGTTGAGGCTTTTGTCCACATTTAAAACCAATCAGCTCTCTTCCGTCCAGTCTCTGTTTCCACAACATGTCTGGAAAGACAGCGTTTCCTTTTGGGTACGACAGTTGTGAAGCTGTTAAACAAGCGTGCAACAGGATTATACAGCATACCACGGCTATTACAACACACTCCCATTCCTCCTGCCATTTCCTGTTGATGCTCAACTTTCTTCTGCCCACTTGACAAAACCTTTAAAATAGTACTGAATGCCTAGCCCCCATAGAAAGATTTATTTATGGAAAAAGATCTTGATAAATAACCTAATAAAATATATTTGCAAAATACATTCCTGCTTTCCAAGAGATAAAAACTAAATAAAAAAGGGCACAATTATACCTTTTGTATTTCCATTTTTTTAACCTCATGTTGTATATACTTCTTATTCGTTGTGGATTTTTTGGTATATTTTAGTACTAATTAGTAGTTTTATCGCTGTAGTTTTGCCAATATTTTCTAATTTTGTGTTTTTACCAAAGAGAGTAATACAGATAATACAGCATGCAGATTATTTAGATAACACAAATATACTTTTCTTAACACTGAAATAATTAAAATGTAAAAGTATAAAACTGCTCAGTTTGTATATAGA
>CM035794.1:76061872-76116872 GCA_020466265.1 Siphamia tubifer
TTTTAATCACGCTTCAGGGGCAGCTATCGGCCAATCAGGACTCTGCTGCCGCTGCAAAATGTGAAAGGCTTTGTGTGTGTGTGTGTGTGTGTGTGTGTGTGTGTGTGTGTGTGTGTGTGTGTGTGTGTGTGTGTGTGAGCGACAGAAAAGCAGGGCTCTGCTTTCTTGTGGCATCTTTGACAAATGGCTCATCCTTTTGAAGAGCAGTCAACTGCAATAGACATCAAACTCTGCACTGAAAACAGAGGGGGCCGGCTCAGCCCCCTGTGTGTGTGTGTGTGTGTGTGTGTGTGTGTGTGTGTTTCTATCTTTATGGGGACATTCATATGGTTACACAGTCATCATATGGGAACCAAAATTAAGGTCCCCATAAGGGTTAAATATTAATAAAGATCCCCTCTAGTGAAATAGAAATGAAGTGGCCCTATAAATACATAATTATTCCCCCCAAAAAGTCCTCATAAAGGGGGGGCAGGTGCAAAATAAAACATGAAATTTTAAAAAGTTTGACGATGTGTTTACTTTTTTAAAGACATTTACATATATTATGTAATATATTATTTATATATATATTTTTCATTTTTATAATTATTAGTTTTATTCATTTATTTTTATTACATTTTCTAATTATTATGTTGTATATTTTATTATTTAATTTTAAAAATATGTGTTTAAACTCACTACCCAATGTCTATTTTATTACAAACTTGGTCCTAATAACACATGGAATATATGTATATGTATGTGTGTGTGCGCTTGTATTCTTATCTTTATGGGGACAATAATACAGTATGTTTACACAGTCCACACAACGGGGACCTCTGACACTATGGGGACTAAAATTCAAGTCCCCAATGAGGATTAAATATAAATAAATGTCCCTCTAGTAAAATAGAAATGATGTGGCCCTATAAATGCATTAATTAGTTTTTTCTGGAAGTCCCCATAAAGCATGAGGGAAACAAAGAGAAACATGTTATGTTTCGAAGGTTTGAAGATGTCTTTAATTTAGAAAAGAAGCATTTATTTTTTATGTTTTTTGTAATTATTTATTCATGTATTTATTTATTTTTAATATATTTAATTTTCAAAATATATTATCATTTATTTATTTGTTATTATTATGATTATGATTATTATGATTACTATTTTATTTCATTTTCAAATTTGTATTATTATTTTTAGTTTTAATTTTATTTTATTGAAAAAAAGAAGAAGATGTGTTTACACTCACTACCCAATGGCTACTTTATTATAAACCTGGTCCTGTGTATGTGTATGTGTGTGTATGTGTATGTGTGTGTGTGTGTGTATGTGTGTGTGTGTGTGTATGTGTGTGTGTTAAGGTCAGACACAATAATCATCAGTGACGTCAGGAGGGCATGAGGAGAACGATGACAACATCAGTAAAACTTTATCACTGAATTACAACAATGGTACTTTTGGGTTAGGACTGTCAAAATAAAAGCACTCATCCATTATCATCATTAATCTGATTGAACATTTTTAACACAACGTTAACCTCACAAATGAAATAACTCCCGATCATAATAAAAATTTACAGGTTTTAAGATAATAGCATCATCTAACAATTATTATATTTGTAAGATGAAAAAAACTGTTACCTTTCAAAATATAATAAACTGATGAGTCACTGCTATTATTGTGATATTGTGATAATACTATATATCATGATATAAAAAGTCTAAATTATTAGATAAAAATATAATAAACTGATAGGTGACTGATATTATGTCTGTGATAAAACTATGACATTTGTGGGATTATTATGTTAAAAGCTGCATATTTTTATTATGTTTGTGGGTTATTACATTTGTAGCGTTAACAACAATTCACTCCTCTGCAGCACAGAATAGAAAATAATAGAAGTATTTTATTGATCCAACATTTGGGAATTTTCTTTTGTAACAGTCAATGTCAGTCTGTTGTGTTGGTTGATATAAGTATTTTATTAACACAGGTAGCTGTGGGAGTACTTTTACCACCTCTGGTTAAGTGTCATAATTTTTATTTTGTAATTATAAGTAGAGATTTTCTGACATTTATCATTTAACAGAAAAAAAATCTGTATTGGCTCCAAATATTGGTTTAGAAATATCAGCAGCTGGATAAGGTCGATATAAAAAAGAATCTGTATCGGCCCCAAAAAAAACCCACCAATTAAATAATTATTTTCTTTAAAAACAGTTGATATGTGGTTTGGGTCATAGTTCTGTCAAATGCTGCTTTAAAAATTAATTAGGCAACTTGATAGATTTTCATAAGTAAAACTGAAATTAATAATATGATTAATATCTGTTGGTAACTGTTGTTTATGACAAAAATGCTAATTAAAAACTATTAAGTGTAATACACCTGATCACCACTAGGTGGTGGCTTCAAAACAGCCTGAGTCCTTTACACCTACAGCAGGGGCGTTAAAGTCATTTTAGTCCAGGGGACAGTGATCTGAAGTGGGCTGAACCAGGAAAAAAAATAAAGACAGAATAACACATAAATAATGTAAACTCTCTGTTTTAGAGAAAAAAAAGGTAAAATGACATAATGAAAACAAATAATATTAAGCTTTAGTTTATCATTTACATTCTAGCGTACAGATCACACTGGGTCTACAGCAGGGGTGTCAAACTGTTTTAGATGTTTCCCTCTTCCATTCCACCTGGAGGTCATTACATCATTATCAGTCTGATGAGGAGCTGATTATTAACTCTTTAAGTGTCAGGGATGATGCATTCTGAATGGATGATTTAGTTTAAATATTCTGAAAAATTCAACCATTTTCCTTTTAGTTTTGTGCATGGACAAGGCTTTTATTTTTTTTAAAGGCAAAATTAAAATTGCTGGGACCAAATTGCAATATTAGTTTTCTTCTTTAGTCATTTTTTTTTCAAAATGTTCTACATTATTTGTCATTTTATAAATATTTATTACTTTTTGTTGCTCATTTTGTTTATTTTTCTACATTTTGTTGTTTTTTTTATTGTAGTATTTTTCTTTGATTTTCTGCCATTTGTGTCTAACTTTGTTCATGTTACCAGTTATTTTGTTAGTTCTCAGGAGTTAAAGGGTTAAAATGAATCACATGGAAGAGGGAAATATCTAAAACATGCAGGACACCGGCCCTCGAGGACTGGAGTTTGACATCTGTGGTCTACAGAGACACAGAATATTTAGTACTGGATTTTCCACACAAAGCATAAGTGAAGTCAAAATTATGAGATAAAAACTCAAAGTTATGAGATAAAAAAAAAAAAAAAAAATTCTAAGATAAAAAGTCAAAGTTATGAGATAAAAAAAAAAAAACTTCTGAGATAAAAGAAAAAAAAACATTTACAAAGATATCTTTTTACTTGTGAATATTTAGAGGTTATAATGAGACTGAATTGGTCTGAATGTGGATCATGAATTAAAATTATTATCCCTTAGTGTAATTTTAGTTTTTCATAAATTCATCCAAATGGCCACATTAAACCCTTAGACGGGCTGGATCTGGCCCCTGGGCCGCATGTTTGACACCTGTGGCCTACACTGAACTTGTTTCTAAAAATACAGAAGCACTTACAGTTCTGTTCTGACCTCTTTTGTTTCATTTGGACTCTCTAGTTCGTCTTTAAATTATTGCTCCATTAATTAGATGTTGGAGCCAATAGAAGTCTTTGATGTCTGTGTTTTCAGCCTCTGATTCATCATGTCTGACTTACTGAGCTTCTATTCATTTGACAACACACTGTTTCCGTCTCAAATCTAGTTTGTGTTTAATAGCAGTGGTGTCAGCGAACTAGTATTAGCATTAGCTTCACCCACTGTAGCGCCCATCAATCAGCCTCCCCTCGACTTTTGTCCAAATACGGTCCACAAAGTCAGCATGCAGGAGCTAAAATGGTATTATTATTATTATTATTATTATTATTATTATTATTATTATTATAAAGTCAGCATGCAGGAGCTAAAATGGTATTATTATTATTATTATTATTATTATTATTATTATTATTATTATAAAGTCAGCATGCAGGAGCTAAAATGGAATTATTATTATTATTATTATTATTATAAAGTTAGCATGCAGCAGCTAAAATGGAATTATTATTATTATTATTATTATTATTATTATTATTATTATTATTATAAAGTCAACATGCTGCAGCTAAAATGAAAACAGTACAAAAAAACAATACAAAACAGCAAATAATGATAATTAAACACACACAAAGTAACATTTAACAGTAACACGTTAAAACCAACAACCCTAATTAACCCATACTCAATGTGACAAACATGCCGAAAATGATTAATCTCGCCCTACGTTGGCTCCGAAACACCTGCAGAGTGATATGGTAACATGAATCTGAAGTGACAAAACTTGTTGCCATGGGCAGTGGGCGTTAACTGCCCGCTGAAGGCTGGGAACGTCAATTCAAAGTGAACGGGAGCTGTCGCAACATTCCATAAAATAAACACTGGAAATTTAACTTAAGAGAAATTTGCAGTGTAAATAAATCAAAAATACTGACCTCCACCAAAAGGTGCCCATATGACCCTGCGGATCGTCTTCACCCAATCCTCCATGTCATTCTGGGTACTGGCCATAAGAAGGTAGGTGTCATGATTGGCTGTCATCCGCTCTCTGTCGCCCCCTGTTTGAGTCCAAGAAGGAGACACACTTTAGTTACACACTCAAGAAAAGTCATGGAAATTGTTACTTGTCCACTGGATGGATATATATATATATATATATATACACACACATAGTATAAAGTACCGATATTTCTGTAGAGAGGAAAAGGAAAAAGTTGTAAAGTACAGATAAAAATAATGAAAAATCTACTTAAGTACAGTAACAAAGTATTTCTACTTAATGACTTTTCACCTCTGGAAATATTTGTTGACCTTGTACGTGTAAAAACATGACAAAACTAGTTATAAAACTGAACAAAACAGGTTGTAAAAAAAAATCCACTATATTTTTTGCTCTATTGAATATAAAGATAATTTCAAATGAAACATTTATGAATTATTAGAGTCCAAATACACAAATTAAAGACTAATACACAGACTAATAAAAATGGGTTTGGATAAATATGAGTTCTTTAAATTCATCCAATGGACCAGATTTGACCCTTTGGAGGGCCAGTTTTGGCCCGCAGGCCACATGTTTGACACCTGTGTTTTAGACACACCATTGCACTGTCCGACCTCAGGTTTTGTTTTAAGACGCCCACAATCACAAACTAAAATAAATGTTTGTCTGTCAGAGCAGAAGTGTGGACTCCATTAGAGCAGGTTCGACTGGTGGATAATGTTCCGGAACACTCTGCTGTCATGTGATACGGACCGGATTAGAGGCTCTGGACCGGGTTCATATAATGAATGTGGTTGCATTGTGCCATCGCTATGACAACAGAACCATTAGCACGGCCCCCCTTCAGCTTCACCAAGGTGAAACAAAAACAACCAACAGAACACGTATGTGGACGGAACGTCTGGGAGCGAGACGGGATGAAAGTGGTGTCAGAAAACAGCTGAATAATTTATGCTTCGGTCCGACGGCGATCCGACTCCACTGATGGAGTCCCAGGTGGACTAAAAATGGATACTCTAATGCACAACTCAACTCGTCAGCAAAAATGGAAGTGCAATTAGATATTAGGAACAGTAGAATAGAACACAATACAACCCATGACATTATACATAACAGACCAGATATCTGATAATGACGATACACTGCACATCCAAAAAAAGTCACACATGCATCACCTTTGGTTTTGATTACAGGACACTGACAGTTAATTAATCTCACCCAATTGTAATCACTGTGTGTGTGTGTGTGTGTGTGTGTGTGTGTGTGTGTGTGTGTGTCTGCAGAGACATATCATGCTATAAGTCAATGAATACTTGATATATCATCATGAAATTACAGGGGCATATACATATAACTAATGCGCATCAGACGAAATGATCCTTTTGCGCAAAGGTCAAAGGTCACAATTAACTAAAAGCTCAATATTTGATTTGATTTGGATTTTGATTATTTTTTTATTTCAGGTGAAATACATCAAAGCATAGCCATAGATATAGCATACATCTTTTTTTAAAAAAAAGAGAGAAAAAAAAATAAAATAAATATATATACATATATATATATATATATATATATATATATATATATATATATATATATATATACATATACACATACACACATACATATATATATACACATATACATACATATACATATACACATACACATATACACATACATAGTTACAAACTCCAAATTTCAAAAAAAAAAAAAAAAAAAAAAAAAATGTAGAAAGAAAAAAAAAGTACCTGAAAAGGAGTGGGAGGAAGAGAACTTATTTAATCCCACCCCCTTTTTATACAATTTCTGTCAAATTATCTATTTTAACTTCTGTGTATTCCGACACATGACAGAACAAAACAATTTGTAGAGCAGAGCTTATTGTACATAATGTGTAATACAATAATGTATATACATGTATGTACAAACATATGTACATACATACACGTACACATACATATTTACACACACACACACACATACATATACCTATACATAATATCACATTATAGGTTATAACTCAGTTATAACTAGAGTGTTTTTTCACATAAGCAGCTGTACTTCTACTTAAGTACAGTATGCGAGTACTTTTGCCACCTGTGGTTATTAGGGGTGGGAGAAAAAAAATCGATTCACATACAGTATGTATCGGGATTTTTTGTTTTCTGATTTTTAAATAGATTTTTTTTTCCCTCAAAAATAGATTTTTTTCCCATATTTAAATAATTCATTTTAAGCCAGGTGGGTAAAACAATTACCGCTTGTAAGACCATAGACGACTGTATGACTCACTCAGATGACAGCTAGCTTATTATCATATTAGCTTCAACAACACACCAGCGTTAAACAGCATTAACTTATGCACAGATAAACAATACACTATGATAATATCTATTCAACTGTATTATGTTATTAATTTGACCTTGTGTCATTTACACACAGTAATAAACCAGGAGGATATGAATGTTGGAAACAGAGGGTGATTAGCAACAACACGCTAATTCTAAACATGAAGGTGGTGCGTTCAGGACTGTCGTAACATCTCTGGTGCATTCAACAGCACAGGATATCTGAAAACATAGTTGTTCCTGAATAAATATAGTTAAACAATCACCAGCAGTTAAAGTGTGTGGTGTTTGTAACAGAAGGAAGAGCAGAGCTGGACACTTTAAAGTTCACTTTATTATGAAGTATGTTCATTTAAAGGCTCCTGTTTGTGTTGTGTGCAGATAAATGAAGAAGTTTACTTCCTACAGTCTGGTTCAAATATATTAATGCTGAATAAATCTGAACTGACTCACATATGATGTGTATTTTTTGGTAAATATGGTTCAGCTTTTTCACCTGGTCTGGTGTTAAAAAGGCAAGCGAAAAATCGGGAATATCGAAGAATCGCAATTTAAATTGAATCAGCACCCAAAAAATGGTAAAAGAATCAAATCGGCATAAAAGAATATGGCCCCAGCCCTAGTGGTCATGGTACATTACTGTGAGTTTCGGTGTGTGTTTACAGTCCAAGCTGTTGATAAGTCTGGTACTGTGGGAATTGATTGACCTAAAGCACAGCGTAGAGGTCAGCAGGTCAAACAGGTGATGGGCAGAGTGGGAGGGGTCTCCTGTGTTGGCCTTGACATTGCTGAGTCAGCAGGACTGAGATAGCAGCGGCAGGGATGGCAGAGGGCAGGCCATGATTTTTTGGGCTGTGTTTATGACCCCCCAGCACCGCCCTCCTGTCCTCAGCTGTGGAGCCACATACCACAGAGTGACGACACAAAATCACTTCACATTCTGGATTCTGCTCAAAAATGCTAAACAATAACCTTCAATTTAGTATATTTTACAAATGCATAAAATCTGTGTTTTCAGTTTTTAATGGTCAAAAACAAACACAGCAGGTTTTATTTACACTCATCCAGTGACATGGCTGCTACCTGTCAGTCTGAATGAAATCTATTTAGCAGGAAGCAGATGACACTGTTGACCCTGTTGGGCATTTAGTGTGTCCATGGTGTTACTATTACCCCCCCCACACACACACAAACACACACACACACACACACACACACACAATATTTCTAAGATGATATTTAGAGATTATACAGATTTTTTTTCTATCAATCATAACAAATGTCAGGGGAAAAAATTATATATTATATATACTATTTATTTTAAAGGAACATTTATTGAATTAAAAATAATAAAGTACAACAGACTCTATCCAATGTAGACCCCCCACACACACACACAAATGACCTAAATGAGTGATAAATTTCACTTTCACTTCTACCCTGACCAACCCAATGAAACATATATGTGCCCCCCCCCCATACACACACACACATACAGATAGCTTCATCGATCACCACTAAAAGTTAATCATTTGTTCCTTGTGCCAGTATCAACATTTCCTGAAAATTTCAGCCAAATCCATCCATAACTTTTTGAGTTACCTTGTTAAAAGTCAAATAGACAAATAAATACTGACAAAAAGAGAAGTCCACAGTTCATTAATAATAATAAAATGTTCATTTGCATTCAACCAGCAGCAGCTTTACTTCAGTTTTTTGCTAAAAAAAAAATACTATCATAGAGTGATAGAAAAGAAACACTTCAGTACACCATGATCTGTAAAACAAAAAGGTAATGGGAAAAAAATAAAATAAATGTTTTGCATGTCTTTGCAGTATGATAATTGCACACTTGTTATTGTGATTACATATATATATATATTTATTTTTCCCTCCATTCTAAATCCTTCATTTTATCCGGCTGAACACTCGATACATTTGCCTTACGGGTCTTAAAATATCTGAGGCAGTTGGGGTGATGAGTTAAGACATCTTTAATATGTCTTAGGTATGTTAAAGACAGTCATTAGTCTGCATTACAGGATGTGTTATGTTGGAATCACCGGGTTCAAACAACCTCAGAGCAGTGACGACACAAAGACAGCGGTCAGTTTCATGTCTTTTCATGTGGAGTTCACGTCTGTCATCTTAACCATATATGAAGGTACATTTGTTTCTTTATATTTCAATCGAAACAAAAGTTTCTCCAACTGCAAAACATGTTTTCAATCAAAGAAAAAAAAACTTGTTCAAATGCAAAACAAATATTTGAGAGCCAAAAAAAATCGCATTGGAGAGAGATTCATCATTGTAATAAGAGGTGAAGAAGAGAATAGATTAGAAGAGGATAGGAAGAAATATAGGGTGAGATTATGATTTATGGTTTGGATTTATGAGTCATGATTTTATTCATGATTTATGATTATGCTTTGTTCAAATTGCCTATAATACATTTATAAAAAGTAAAAAAAAATGTTAATGAATGTGTTCTAAAGATAACTTTGCCATATGTCCACTTCATTACCAAGTGTATCCCCAGGGTTTATTGACTTTTCCTAACCTGAAAAACTTTACCCATCACCTCCCAAGTGCATTAATCTAAGATAGTGCCCTGCACGGGCCTATTATCTGGGCCCGAGCCCGGCCCTGGCCCGAGGGGGTGGAGCCCCAGCCCGGCCCGGTCCGACAGGTTTCCAGAATTCTCAGGCCCGAACCCGGCCCGGCCCGACTTTTTTTTGTTTGTTTGTTTTAACCTCCCATAAGAATGTTTTAGCGTGATAGAACGCTATATTCATTGTATGCGTTCGTAAATTAAATCTGCCGCTCTGAAAATGGGATGACGCTCTGCAGTTAGAAAAAACAGCATTCTATTTTTCTGTGAACAACGGTTTCTGGCAGATCAATGTGGACATAAAAGAGCAGGTTAAAATAGGGGCTCATGTTTCGATCAGCAGCTTGAGAACTCTGTGACCACTGCTGGATCCACCACATACCCGTTCAAAATGTGATGAACCTGTTTTTTTGTTGTCATATGACAGAACAGCTTTACATACAACACACTGAACAAACCCGTTTGGCTCATCTTGAAGGGTTGTAATAAGTTGAAACTTAGTCCAGAGCGGAGATTTTCCCTTAGTGTTGTTCACTCTCTTCAATTCACCATTTTCAACTTTGTTTTTATGTCGTTCTCCATGTTTGTGGTGGGAGTCGGAAAGTCGCGCGACTCGGATAGTGAGGGAGGCTACCGTATGCCCATATAAGGGAGGCTACTGTATGCCCATATAAGGGAGGCTACTGTATGCCCATATAAGGGAGGCTACCGTATGCCCATATAAGGGAGGCTACCGTATGCCCATATAAGGGAGGCTACCGTATGCCCATATAAGGGAGGCTTCCGTATGCCCATATAAGGGAGGCTTCCGTATGCCCATATAAGGGAGGCTACCGTATGCCCATATAAGGGAGGCTACCGTATGCCCATATAAGGGAGGCTACCGTATGCCCATATAAGGGAGGCTACCGTATGCCCATATAAGGGAGGGTACCGTATGCCCATATAAGGGAGGCTTCCGTATGCCCATATAAGGGAGGCTATCGTATGCCCATATAAGGGAGGCTACCGTATGCCCATATAAGGGAGGCTACCGTATGCCCATATAAGGGAGGTGCCGGGGAGAGCAGCAGCTGCTGCATTCAATTGTTTCCATTTAAACACAACACAGGTTTTTTTAAAATAATTAAATTGAAAAATATATATATATATACACACACACACACACATACTACTGTATTTTTTAGTTCTATCTTTTCTGATTGAGTCATAAAGAAACAAATGTCCTACCCATCATATGGCTCAAATCCAAAAATATGACTTCAATCAGAATGTTTATATTTTCAATTTAAAAAAATCTGTCAAAGAACAAACACTTATATGAAATTTTTGGGTCTCAACTATCTATATATTTGCATTTGAACAAGGTTTTTCTTTGATTAAAAAGTGTTTTTTGATTGAAGTGAATTTTTTCTGATTGAAAACATGCTTTGCAGTTGGAGCAACTTTTGTTTTGATTGAAAAAGAAAGAAACAAATTTACCTTCATACTCTGACATCACTTTAAAAGAGTCTGTCCTGTGTTCAACTCCTCTGAAGACAAGTGTGATTTGATTAGAGAAGGAAAAAAAAATAGCTAAAAAGCCCAGAGTGTGTCCAGCCAACAATTGTAGAACGGTTTCTGATAAGAGGGAGTATAAAGTACTTCAGCAGAAGTTAGTGGTAAAACAGCTGACATCAGTACATTGAGTCGAGCCTGGATGATTATCGTTCATCACTGATTAATAACCCTGCTCCACAATGTTTTAGAAAGTATCTGCTTCAGACGTGAATCGTGTTAAATCTTACATAACTTTAATAAAATGAATCAGAAAACAAATGACTTTAGTTCTGGTTCACTCATGTTTTTAATATATATGATGGTGTGTTATTCCACATGCACTGCCCGTCCAAAAAACACACATGTGTTAAGTCACTGCACCACCTTTGGTTTTAATAATAACTACAAAAGCACTCTGAGAGCAGAGACCTCCACCAAGGTAGACCCCCCCCCCCACAAAAAAATAGAAATCTTATCATTTCCAGATCTCCTCATTACCATCTTACCCTGAAAATGTCATCAAAATCCGTCCATATGTTTTTGAGTTAATTTGTACACAAACAAACAAACAAACAAACCAACCAACGAACGCCAGCAAAAACATAACATCCTTCGTAGACGTAATAATGGATTATATTCTACAGCACATTTCGAGGCACCCAAAGCACTTTATATTTGTGGTCCATTATTCATTCACTCTCACATGCTCGCTCTAGTGGTGGTAAACTACATATGGAGCCACAGTTGCCCTGGGGCAGACTGACTAAAGCGTGGCTGTCATTTCATGTCCACGGTCCCTCTGACCAGGGCCGTTGACAGCTTTGGCTGGGCCCGGGACGAAATAATCTCTACATAATAATAATCACACACCTTCACGTTACATTCATGCGCCAAGCAGGTAAAGCAACAAACATGTGGGATAACCTGGATCCCACAGATCTTTCAGCTGAACTAACATTAGCATTAGCACTAGCAGCTGTAGTAAATGTACAGGAGTCGTTTCAGCTATTGTACAGACATTACACACATACAGTAGCCAAACAGAGATGGGTGGACAATTACATACGTCAAAAACAAAAAAGGACATGTCTGCGGTCTATCACAGTACGGCCAAGTGGCCTGGCATGACTATCCAATCGTATTTCGCCTACTGTTGTGTAGGCCTTATTTCCTCTGGAATAAACATGGATGAAAAACTAAAGACAAGACGACACTTCTGCGTCTTCTGTTTTCATCGTCTCCATATTAACATCATGTCTCATCATCTGAACCCACTTCATCCTCACTAGGGTCACAGGGGTCACTGGGGGCCTAATCCAGCTACAATGGGTGAAGGCGGGGTCAGAGGTCACCCTGTATGAGTCTCCAGTTCATCTCAGGGCTGAACATATATAGATAAACAAACACTGTCACATTCACACCTATGGGTGATTTAGATTAACCAGTTAACTAGTTAACCAGTTAACCTATCAGTGCATGTGTTTGGATGGTGGGAGGAGCCAGAGTACCTGGAGAAAACCCACGCAGACACGAGGAGAACATGTAAACTCCACACAGAAAGGTCCGGTGTGGGAATAGAACCACCAACCTTCTGTCTGAGGCACCAGTGCTAACCACTGCACCACTCCATATAAATGTAGTCTAATATATTAAGAATTTAAACCAATGCAAAGCACTTTGAGCAACATGAAGGTGGAGGTGCTACGTAAGTGAAGTCTATTTTCCATTTACGGGTGGAAAAACTCATTTGAATTTTACTGTAAATCTAAGGAATCCATGAGTTTCTGTCGTGGACATTTAGTGGATGGTAATACTTTACACTTTGGTTTCACTATGTAGCACGTGCTCCTTTGTTTTGATGACTGAATTAAAGTTGTGGGGCTTAAAGAAACTCAATTAGCCAAACGCTCTACTGTGTTGGAGCTGGATCAGAGTGATGTTTTTTCGGCCGCCGCCTCCCTGCCCTGACAATAATGTTTGCCTTGATTGTCATGCAAACTAATTGCAATCCTGCTGGAGTTCCTGTTGAGGCTTTTGTCCACATTTAAAACCAATCAGCTCTCTTCCGTCCAGTCTCTGTTTCCACAACATGTCTGGAAAGACAGCGTTTCCTTTTGGGTACGACAGTTGTGAAGCTGTTAAACAAGCGTGCAACAGGATTATACAGCATACCACGGCTATTACAACACACTCCCATTCCTCCTGCCATTTCCTGTTGATGCTCAACTTTCTTCTGCCCACTTGACAAAACCTTTAAAATAGTACTGAATGCCTAGCCCCCATAGAAAGATTTATTTATGGAAAACGATCTTGATAAATAACCTAATAAAATATATTTGCAAAATACCTTCCTGCTTTCCAAGAGATAAAAACTAAATAAAAACAAGCACAATTATACCTTTTGTATTTCCTTTTTTTAACCTAATGTTGTATATACTTCTTATTCGTTGTGGATTTTTTGGTATATTTTAGTACTAATTAGTAGTTTTATCGCTGTAGTTTTGCCAATATTTTCTAATTTTGTGTTTTTACCAAAGAGAGTAATACAGATAATACAGCATGCAGATTATTTAGATAACACAAATATACTTTTCTTAACACTGAAATAATTAAAATGTAAAAGTATAAAACTGCTCAGTTTGTATATAGACCTAAAATCAGAGCCAGAGACATCATGACATTTTTCACTCATAGATTAAGTGGGTATAACTTGCGGGGGACGTCCGTACAACTCAAAAAACCATCTCAGTCTGTGGGGTTACCCTGAGGAAACAGTCTGGATGTTAAACTCAAGATGTGGAACAACAGAAAGAGCTTCAAATTCTGTTAGAAAAATGTAAAGTCCCAGAAGTTCTGATGCTAAAAACAGGCCTATTATTATTATTATTATTATTATTATTATTATTATTATTATTATTATTATTATTATTATTATTATTATAGCCGGTTCCCAAACGTTTTCAGCTCAAGACCCAGAGTACTGTATGTTTTATGTCACTTTAGGATCCAAAACTGCATAAAAAATGTCCATGATGCCTGGTTTTTCACTTATTCATCATCAGTTGAATTAAATGCACTTTGCTGGAATGTTGGATTGGCTAACGCAGATACAAGATAATGTTAACAACCACATTTAATGATAGTAAAGAAGCAGCACATCACTATCTAAACCATAAAACAAACAACTGGACTACAAATGGATACAATCACATTGCTTGACCTTTTTACTGTTAAAATACTGTATCTGTAATGAATTATTTTTGGCTTTTTCCATCTTTTAGATCATTTCTATGTCATGTATTTCATGCTTTATCTTATCTTTTATGGCTCTGGCCTCTCCTCTGCATTTAGAAAGTGTTCCACAAAACATGTTTTTTTTTTATTTTAACAGCATATTATAGGGAAAGTGGACAAATATACCTGTTAGATGTAGTCTGATAACAGAGGAGTCTGTCTGCTTTATTTTGGGAGGGGACATGTGTTTGCAGTTGCATCATCAGAGTTCCCTAGAGGTGTTTAATTAAAAAGTTAAAGTCTTATAGGAGCTCATCAGCGTGTGAATGACATAGGTGTTGTAAATGGTGACTAATCTGCACACTCTGTCCAGAAGGGGGTTTGTTTGCAGCCAAAAACAAAGCTGTTGTTTATGGCAGGATTAATAAAGTTACAGGGATTGATCGTCTTAACTTAGAATAGAATAGAATAGAATAAAATGTCTTTATTGTCATCGTACAAGTACAATGATGTTGGAATGACCAATATCACCAGCATGAAGAGTAACATGTTACATAAGTAATGTACTACAGTAATGGGTTACTTTAGGCATTACTAATGACTTTTCAGTAGTATTTGAATAGTAATGGGTTGGATTTATAGAGCACTTTTTTGGACACTCAAAACACTTTAAATAAGTGAGCCATTCCTCATTCACTCTCACATGCTCCCTCTGGTGGTGGTGAACTACATATGTCTCCACAGTTGTCCTGGGGCAGACTGACAGAAGCATGGCTGCAATTTTATATCTACGACCCCTGTGACCCCCACTGAACATCCATACACCAGCGTGAGTGGCACTGGGCTACTCAGTGCACGTTCAAAAGCACTTACATTTTTACCCAAAATTTGGTAAATGGTAAATGGACTACACTTATGGAACACATTTTCCACCTTCAAGGAACTCAAAGTGCTTTAGGCAGGTCTAACATTCACCCATTCACACACACACACACACTTATGACCAGTAGGTGCCGCAGCCTAGCAAGGTGGTGCCACACCTACTGGGAGACCCTTAGGGTTCAGTGTCCTCCCTCTGACACTTCGACATGTGGACAGTCAGAGCTGATTTAACCACTCAAATGAAATAAATGAAAACAACAGAACTGCAGTGTGTGTGTGTGTGTGTGTGTGTGTGTAGTTAACAAATGTAGTGTTCTTTTTCTTTTGGAGGAAGGGGATTTTTGTTAAAAAAGTTAACACAGTAAGAAGGGGTGGGATCTTATAAGTATTAACTTCCACCTACTCTTTTGAACATGCTTGTGTTTTGTTTTTTTTGTATGTTTTCTTCTTCTTTTCTAATCTTTAATGTTCAAATAAATCAAATTAAAAAATATTGTTTGTAGATATAAACACTAGCTGTGTTTCCATTACCCTTGAAAATTTAACAAAATGTAAAGAAAGCTGTAGAAAATTTGTAATGAAAACACATGAATAAAAAAAACAACAAACACTCAAATATCAATTAAGTTTTTACGCTTTCATGAGGTGCTTTTTCAGACATTTTGATATATTCTAATATATGACGAAACACTTTTTCCACAATTATATTTTTACAGGACATGACGTACATGGTCACATGATCACTTCTCAGAGTGAAAATGGTGCGATACACATGGACAGAGGAGGAGACGGAGACTTTTCTGGAAATAATTCAGGACAAAATCCTAACTTCCATTTTAAAGAAAGCAAACAGCAGAGAAATACAACGTGATATGAAGACATGGAAAGGTTCATCTTCCAGCAGTGAAATCTCGCAGGATGATATTTCACAGGAGTTACGACGCTCCTGCCGAGAACAACCGTCAACGGAAACATGTTTAAAGAGCAAATATATAATAATTTTAGGAACATCACTATCAGAGTCCTGCACGGGTTTGGGTACCCGCGGGTGAACCGCAGATTTTCACGAAACGGGTGAAAAATGTTGTGCTGTGTCGGATACGGGTTCGGTTCGGGTCGGATGTGGGTGATCGCGGGTCTAATTTGAGGTTCATAGGCTAAAAACTGTTCTTTAGTTTGGACTTGTATAGCTGCCTCCTGTCGGCTTCCTTCTTGATGCGTTTTTCAAGCGTGTTTGTGTGTGTGGGTGTGTGTGTGTGTGTGTGTGTGTGTGTGTGTGTGAGCTCACGGATAAAAATATTTTTTGAGTTTATTATTTGTCTGCTCCTGTTTAACAACATTTTTATTTGGCTCTGCCTTGGCTATTGTTCAGTATATTCATGGCAATAAATGTTTGTATTTAAATTTGGCTATCTGACATTTTCTTCCGGGTTCGGGTCGGATATCGAGTTCATTTATAGCGTGTCGGTTCGGGTGCGGATTTATTATTTTTTTTCATTGGAAAACGGGTCGGATACGAGTTTGAACATGACGGGTACGGGCGGTTGCGGTATGTCAAAATCAGAACCGTGCAGGGCTCTGAACACTATTTTTGTGCGAAAAACTGTTTTCATCATGTAAATGTCCTTATTTTTGCTCCAAAAATGTGGACAACAGTTTATGTTGATTATTATTTAAATACATTTTAGGTTTTTATTTTAGTGGTCCCGCCCACTTCTGATCACATTTAGCTGAACATGGTCCCTGAACGAAAATGACTTTGACACCCCTGAAAAATGTGAATCTGTGAAGAAACTATGAGCTGGAGCTTTAACTGCTTTTTTTTTTTGGGTCAGAAGGTATTAACCACAAAAAGCTCAAATAACAGTTTGTATCCTGTGGCCAAATTCTTTCTATCTGTGCAACACAAGAAAAAAAAAACCCACTGGAGGCAGTCGTTTGACAGATTCTTTATTGACTGTGGTTAATCTGCCTCCTCTTCACAGTTCTCAGACTGTGTATAAACGGCACTGTGCCCCCCCCCCAACAAAGAAGAAAACACCTCTCAATCATCAGCTCTTAAATGAGACCAATCCTAGCAGGAGCTCACCACCAGAGACACTGGAAAATCTTTACTTCTCGCTATAACTGTACCTGAAGAGACAAGCGTGACAGTTATCACAATCCCCCTGATTCAGCACGCTTCAGCACATGGCCCCCAACTTAAAAACTCTGCACAGAGCCAGTGTCAGCCTTACAGAGACATGCAGCGCTCCACTTCAGACGACAACTTACATTAAAGAAGGCATGAGTTCTTTCATGAGTGTGACGAGACTCTAGGCAAAGGGAAAGTTTGAAGAAAAATAAAGAAATAAAAAGAGGTAAAAGACAAAATACCCTTTGATACAATTTAACAAAACTTTTGACTTGAAATTCTGTTGACAGTCAGGATGGGACCATATGCTTTTATGCCGATTCAATTATTTTACGATTTTTTACTATTTAAATTGCGATTCTTCAATATTCCTAATTTTTCACTTGCCTTTTTAACACCAGACCAGGTGAAAAAGCTGAATGATGATCCTACAGATCATATCAGGAGCCATATTTTCCCCCCAAAAAATGCACATCATATGTGACTTAGTTCAGATTTATTCAGAAGTAATATATTTGAACCAGACTTTGGGAAGTAAACTGCTACATTCATAAATCGTAAAACAAAAAAATCATGATAAATATGTGAATCGATTTTTTTTTCTCCCACCCCTAGTTGACGGTAGCCTACAGCTTCAATAGGGAACTGGGATTAGATTACTTTAGATTACATTATATTTCTCATAGTGAATACGAATTTTCACATTTACACATTGAGATTACATACAAAGTCAATGAAGAGAGACGTTTGGAGGCTGACTCGTCCTGGGCAGCGTGTTGGAGCGGCACATTTTACCACAAATACTCGAGAGTTAAAAAATATTTAACTTTTCAGGCAAATTCGTGTAAGTCTGGGCCATGAAAGACAATCATGGTTGACAAAGAAAAAGTGAGCCAGAGTCAACCTGGAATACCTAAGAAAGGCAAAGTTCCTGGAGGAGGTGGTGGAATTCCCTGTGCTCTAGGCACTTCTGCAGGATCGGGTGAAACCAAAAGCGACGGTGTGTGGCCCCTGATGTATCTGGGACCAAGTGACCTCAGCCATAGTTGAGGAGAGACTGCATGAGCGTCTCTGCAGATTTGGTTTTTGTGTTTGGTTTGTGCAGCGTCCAGACTCAAGTGTCACAGGTGTGCAGGTGAAAATTTGTGTTTGGTGTGGCCGTAGCATTAGAAACACAAAAAAGATAAAAAAAAAAAAAATAAAAAAATACAAAATGAGCTAAAATTCACAAAAGTAAAAAAGACACACACACACGTCCATCGATCACCACTAAAATTTAATCATGTGTTCCTTTTGCCTTTTCCTGAAAATTTTGGCCAAATCAATCCATAATTTCTTGAGTGATCTTGCTACGAAACACACAAATGTGACAAATCCGTTCATCACTTAAGTTATGCTGCACACACACACACACACACACACACACACACACACACACACACACACACACACACACACACGTAGACAGACAGACACTAGCAAAAACATAACTCTGTCATTCCGGGGTTAAAACTAATCTAAAATACAGAAAAATTATATATATATATATATATATATATATATATATATATATATATATATATATATATATATATATATATATATATATATATATATATATATATATATATATTAACTGTGTTCAGTTTGTATGCTCCACATGTCTGGAACAAACTCCCATCAGCCTCAGATCAGCTGAGACGCTCAGTTTTTTTTAAATCAAGGGTAAAGATCCACTTGTTCTCGGCTGCATTTCAATAGTTTTTCATTCGTCAGTTCAGATCTGTACTTTCTTTTAAGTTTAGTTTTTATCTTTTATCTCGTGCTTTATCTGTTTTATGGTTTATTTGCCTCTTTCTTTTATCCCTATATTTTATTGCTTCCTTGCTGTAATGCTGTTAATGTTTAAATAAAACTTCTAGAATCAGACCAAAAGCGTCAACAGATGTAGAATAGTAAATACCTGCCAATTCACTAATTCTATTATTACATGAAAACAATTTGTGTAAAATACAGTTTTTTGCATTTTCATTGTCATCAGACATGACCTGTGTGGACATGTGGCTCCATGGTTACCATGGAAACACTGTCATTTTCTACAACATTAATTTACAGGTAAAACTAATGGATAAATGACAGTGGATTTTTTTTTTGTCAGTTTTTGATAAACTTGCTAAAAAAAAGGCCCTTTCTCTTAAGTTTTCAACCTTTAAATTTACTATGAATTTTCATCAATATCTACATAATCGATCAGTTACATACATGGAAAAATTTGTGATTTACACAAAAATAGCTAAATATAGAGGGTAATATGACAATACATGGTAATAAATCACTTAAAGGTTAAGCAGAGAGGAAAATTAATTTGGGAACTGCCACAAAAATAGGACTGGGTCTTTATGGGTTAATGTGTCTTTTCTCTTATTTATAATTACACTCTGTGTGTGTGTGTGTGTGTGTGTGTGTGTGTGTGTGTGTGTGTGTGTGTGTGTGTGTGTGTGTGTGTGTGCGCGCGTGTGCGTGCGCTCTCCTCCACCATCCACTTCCACAGGTCCAGTCAGAGTGACGTCACCTATACATGGGGGCTCCAGGTATTTGTGAGCAATTATACCACAGTGGGATCAAAGAAAACAGGTGGGAGACAACAAAGGATCCCACTGTGGTATAATTGCTCACAAATACCTGGAGCCCCCATGTATAGGTGACGTCACTCTGACTGGACCTGTGGAAGTGGATGGTGGAGGAGAGCGCACGCACACGCGCGCGCGCGCGCACACACACACACACACACACACACACACACACACACACACACACACACACACACACACACACACACACACACACACACACACACACACACACACACACACACACACACACACACACACACACACACACACACACACACACACACACACACACACACACACACACACTAAGAGGGGAGTGTTTGACTGAACAGTAGAAGTTTCAAATGTTATTATTATTTATAATTATAGTTATAGTTATATATAGCATAGCTGCGCCCAACGCCCCTAATGGCAGCAAATCTAACTTGCTACTGTAGTACTCTAGTTATGTTCAATGTAACTTTTGGCTAAATTTCCCTGAAACTGGCCGACCAAACACAGTGAAGTATAGAGTCAGAGGGCGGGCTTAACAAAGTGACGACAGAGCTGCGACAATTCAGAGAAACAACCAGAAACAACCATAGAAGAAGAAGCACAATGATGACAGATGTGGGTGTTGACTGGGTGGTGATTTCCTTTTATCACAGATGAGTGAAGAATGTGACAAAACGTCAACAATATTTAAATTCTTTTTACAGAAGCAACAACAGTCGTTCAGCTCCATAATCCACCATTTTGTTTAGTCATTCCTAACTTTCTCCGGACTCCTCCGTCAACTTCCCAGTGCTCCAATTACATCATCCTAAAGATTACTCTGATTGGTTGTAGTACCGTCCTATTACATACAGAGGATTTGAAAGACAACCTTTTAGCCCCGCCTCCTCTGACTATGAAGCACCACTAGACCCATACATGGAATGAACAGGGATAGTGCGGCTAGGCTAACGTATTTTATATATATTCGTGATGGTGAAATTTCTAAAAAATCTTGGCCGATCACTGAGCATCATTAACTGGTTGAAGTCAGTCACTGAGAAAAAAAACTGTTGCTTTGTCGGCTCACGCACACACACACACACATATATATATATATATATATATATATATATATATATATATATATACATATATATATATAGTTATGCACCGCAGTGCGCTTACTTTGCTTTTAAAACACAAGTCACACTGCAAGGTTGAGCGTTGTTATGTTAAAAGCTGATTTTAAAGCGTCACACAAAGAAAACATTAGATGTTCCAGTAAATTCTGTTGCTAAATATGATGTAAACAAACCCTTATCGATGTCCACCAGCCTGAGTCAGTTCTGCACAAAGTCATTTTGTCGTAGTCCACCTGTCATGTCATCTTCAGTAGGTCTGTCAGATGGATAACACAACTCATCTCCACCACGCTGTCGGGTTGTCATGGTAACAACTTGGTGTCCCAGTCTCTAGCTGCTAGCTCTAGAAGTTCTATTACCTCACGTCAGCTTTGTGTTTTGTTTATGTTTTGAGTAAACGTTCTAAACTGGTGTGAAATGTTCGTACCACATAGATTGACGGAGCTCTGCGTCTGTTATGAATAAATTCCATCTTGTAGCTAATGTTCAAATTCATTATTGTTAAAGATATGCTATGAAGAGATCACAAAGCTTCCTCTTTATAACCTACACTATAATGATAAAGAGTTTGTCCAGTGGACTCACTGATGCACAATGGAATTTTTTTTTAAACCGACGGCAGAAAATTATGACCGGACGACGTTGATGTGGTCAACCATCGGTCAAACGGTCATGGGTTAACATCCCTAATATATATTTATACATACATACATACCAGTACTCAGGTCTCTGCACTGGCTGAGCTTCAGGAAACACTCAAACATACTACACACACTTAACATTAGACACAGACACTTCTGTCATCTCTGCCTCTGTGTGTAGACTGGGGGGGGGGGGGGGGGGGGGGGGGGGGGCACAGACCACTTCCTGGTGATGCTGCTGATTTACTGGTGCACCACAATGCACCATATAAGGCACGTTGTGGTGCACCAGTAAGAAGTCACATGACTGGGACTAGTTTTTTTTTTTAAATGTTTAATCAATTCTATTTGTTTTGTTTGTATTTATATTTAGTGTGAATGACATAAGGAGGAATTTTCATTAATATGTTTATGTTTTCGTGTAATATGATTTGGTCAACTATTATAATTTGTATTTTAAATTATTTGTAAAAACCCTGTTTATTGATCAGATATGTGCAGAGGAGGGTCTAGGTAGATATAAGGAGGAGACTTTAAATAGAGTTATTGAGTGTGTGCTGAGTTTAAAGTAGAAATACTGGAAATATTGTCTGTAAATATTTAGTTTGTTTTTGTTTCGCCTTACTGAAAATAATTTTTTTCACTTGGTTTTTATGGGTGTTACTAAATAAACTATAAAAACCTTTACAAAAGAATATGTCTTTTTGACTGAGCCATCATCTTTTTGAGTGTTTTTTAACTTTTAAAAAATATAACCAGTGAAAACGTTTTTACAATTCCCTACTCCCTTTCGAGCATGTTTAATTTATTTTAATTTATTATATATGTATGTAAATGGATGCATGCGTGTTTATGTATTTTTTTATTTTGTTTATTTATCATCCCCTTTGTTGTGCCATTATTGATGTTCTGTTGCTTTATTTGTTTTGATTTCATTTTCTACATGTTTGAAATAAAGATAAAAAAAAAATTCAGAAGCAATTACTTTTCCCAAAAGTAACATTTTTGACACTAAAAATATTCTTCCTCAGGTGTTAAATACAACCTCAGAGATAAAACAACTCCTTCAAACCTTAACTTTACAAAACATCAATGACAAATACACTCTTTTTATTCCACAGTTGGAGGAGAACGACCTAGATTTTTCTCTATATTCTCAATAGTGAAATATATTATGTGGGAAAAGCTTAAGTTCTTCCAGATTTTGACTTGAGTTTCTGGCCAAAGTGGAGGAAGCAGCTGCTGGGCAACAAAACAATGCAGACCCTGGAACTGCCTCCTTCAGCTTTAAGTTAACGACAAGATTATTCTCATACAAAAGTAGAGAGAACGCTCAACACACCACCATGTGTGTGTGTGTGTGTGTGTGTGTTTGGATCTTTATGGGGACATTGATATGTTTACAGAGTCACATCATGGGGACCTCTGACACTACGGGGACAAATATTCAGGTTCCCATCAGGGTTAAATATAAATAAATGTCCCAAGTAGTAAAATAAAAATGATGTGGTCCTATAAATACATTCATTAGTTTTTTCCAGAAGTCCTCATAAAGTATAAGAAATGGGTGCAGAGAAAAACATGTATTTTTCAAAGGTTTAAAGATGTGTTTATTGAAAAAAAAAAAGCATTTATTTTTTAATTCTTATTATTTATTTATTAATTTTCACATTTTTATTATTATTTATTTTATTTTTAAAAAAAGATGCGTTTACACTCACTACTTCAATGGTTACTTGATCACAAACTTATTCCTCATGACATTATCTCACAATTTTGACTTATTTCACAATTTTAACATTTTATCTCCCAACTTTGACTTTTTCTCTTAAAATTATGCATTTTTATGTCATTTATAACTTTTTACTTTTTAAATCTCATTTTTACTTTTTATCTCAATTGTGACTTTTTCTGAAACTTCCTGCCCACGTCCATTAAACTGAGGAACTTTTCTACATAGTAACTCACTTTTAAAGGCTTTATTTTTGGATACGTTTGAAACATTTCAGATTTTTCCTGATTAATATAAGTATCACTGTGTTCAAGACAAAAAAATGCAGTTTTACTTTCTTTACTTTTGCACTTAAAATTGAGAAATAGTTTTTTTGTTTTTTTTAATTACAAAAAAACAACCTTTTACTTCAGTATTCAGTACTACTTTAACCAGAGTATTTTGTCACACAAGTAGCTGTACTTCTACTTAAGTACACAATGGAAGTACATCCTTTGATCACCTCTGCTCACATACAGTCACATTATTAACAATGAGCACCAGCTTCAATCACTGTCTGCTCTTCCTTGTCGGCTGCGAGTCTTCTTCTTGTTCTTCTCTGTACGCAAGCAGGGACAAGTTTGAGATTCAATATTGTGTCTAATGATAGTCTTCTCAGAAGTCCACACATCATAAATACCTCCAACAGAACAGGAAGAAACTCAGTAAGCGACAAGCCGCACTGCCGCAAAAGATCTGTTCATTCATAACTGACGTTGACAGGACTAATGAGCGGAGGAGGCCATGGTCGACACTCGCTCCCATTTTCATTTTGGGTTTTACATGCGATGGTACCGTCAGTCAGAAAACCTCAGTCATGACTAATACCCCCCACCACCACCCCTCCCTTCTTTACAGATGATCTAATCCCACTACAAAGTAAAGTGCAGCTGTTGCAACAAAAAGCAGTGTGGAATAAAGAATAAAGAAACTGTACGTACATGTGAAAACAGCTGGAGGGGGGGGGGGGGTCTTTTCTTTACAATTGAAAGACAGATGCACAGAAAACTAGAACTATCGACAGTCAAACAGCGTTCTTTTTTGGTACCTGGATGTGAAGGTAGTAAATCAGAAAATCCATACTGAGGTAAACTATGATGAATCCCCTGATGAACCACTTCCATGCCTCCACCTCCTCCTCCTCCTCCTCCTCCGTGCTCCGACTGCTGGTAATACTCCCAAGGAAAGAAAAAGGAAAAAAAAAAAAAGAAGTGGAAGAAGCCTCCTTGAGTGTGTTATGAAGTCCTGTGTGTGTGTGTGTGTGTGTGTCTCAGTTAAGTTGAGGACGGGACTCCCTGACTGCAGGAGCGACTCTGCCAGTTTTTGGCCTGGCTCGGAATGAGTGAGTGAGCACAGCTGAGAGGGTGTGAAAGAGAAAGGCAGGGAGGGGAGGGGAGGGGAGGGGAGGGATGAGAGGTTTGAAGAGGGGGTTGGGGGAGTTTACACACCCACACAGACTCACACAATCACACACAAACACACACACACATGCACATACTTCTCTTAAGCACTGCATTGTGAACAATAGGTAGGTTCTCTCTCTCTCTCTCTCTCTCTCTCTCAGAAGGATTGGGTTTAAAAGGACCACTGGCTTTGACACCAGGGCACGACCCCATAAGCAAACACACATTCTCTCATTCACACCACACTGCTTTGTTGGCATCTTCAACAAATCACTGCTAAAGGCATAATGACATCATGAGAGTGGTTGAAATGAGCCCTAATACGAGCACATACCGCTAGCCTCAGAGCATCAGTACCAAAGGTTCATTCAGAATCATCTTTTTCAACTGGAATTAGGGGGTTTACATGGTCACGTTAAAGTGGAATTAACATTTATTCTGAATTAAGCAAGAGTAAAAACTCAACCTGGTGTGCCACCCCCCCCCCCCCACCATTACTATAATTGTGTGGCAACTCTCTCAGTAGTATCTGCATAAGGAACCATAGACAACAGGATCTGCAGTGACTCACCTGTGTCCTGCGGTGACCTGTGACCCCAGACCTCCCTCACCCTCATCCTCAGCTGTGTGATGGATGGACCTGCCCCCCCCCCCAGCAAGATTTTTTTCCTGCTAAGAAGGAGGGTCTAATTTCTGTGGTTGATTGTTCTCTCCTGTAAAGCCCTGTGAGATGATGTTGTGATTTGGGTTTCTATAAATACAATTGAATCGAAAATTTTATTTAAATGAGCCCTAATACGAACAGACACAGCACGTACCGTTAGCCTCAGAGCATCACTGTCTATGTTAAATTCAGAATAGTCAATTTCAACTGGAATTAGGTGTTTATATGTATGCAAACCTGTAAACATGAAGGAAGTAGCTTTAATTCAGAATTATTTTATTCTGAATAAATAATTCTACATTTGAAAACATCGTCTAAACCTGGACCATGTATGACTGGAAGCATCACGTTTCGGGGATGTACCTTTAGCAGTCAGAGGAGACTACATAGGCCTAGTTTGGAATTAACATTTCCATGTAAATATGAAGGAACTACCTTTAATTTTGACTTATGTTATTCAGAATAAATTATTTGGAATAAAAAAACATCATGTAAACGTAGCCAATGTGAGCATTTTTTTTGTCTCTTCTGTCTTTTGTCCTGATACTTGATTAAATATCTGCTTAACAGGTTTCAATGTGTATTTTGTGTTGTTTTGTTTTGACAAATAAAATCATTCTTTCTGCAAAAGAAATCTACCCCCAGGTCTACAGACATGGTCAAAAGTTTACATACACTTGAAAAGGTCTTTAGTTTCCAGTATTTCCTACAAATCGTATTTTTCTATGATAGTGTGATTGAAACACACTACGTTCTTTTTATGGGTAATAGTGACCTTTGTAGGTGCAACAATGATCTTTTTTTGTGTGTGAGATCTGTGATGATGAGCTATCTGAGATGCAATTTCCTATCTATCTAAATATTGTCACAATTGTTATGTTTTTCACTAAAACAAAGACACAAACCTTAAATTCTCATTATTTCTGTAAAGGCATAATGTAATATTTTTTTCCACATCAAACTGAGAAGAAAATATGGAGTCTATCTATCTTTACTAGTGTATGTAAACTTTTGACCACGGCTGCAAATGAATAAAGTAACCTTCAGCCTTGAACACACACACACACACACACATATACATACATACATACACACACACACACACACACACACACACACACATACATACATACATACACATATACATACATACACACATATATATATATATATATATATATATATACATACATACACACACACACACACACACATGTGTATATATATATATATATATATATATATATATATATATATATATATATATATATATATATATATATATATATATATATATATATATATATATATATATATATATATATATATATATATATATATATATATATATATACATACAGTAGATGGAAAAGGAAATAAACTAAAGTGAAAGTACAGACCATGTTGAAACTCAGTCATGCTATAGTATGTGCATGTAGCTGTTCTACATGTTCTCTTTCTGCACCTTTATCTTCTGTGTATCTATACTTGGGTGTCTTGTTTCACTTGACCCCCGGTAAGGTATTGATGACTTCTCCTTTTCCTGGTGTCATGGTGGTCCTTTCCTGTCAATAGCCATAATCTGAATGCAGACACCAAAACATTAGCCTTCATCCGAGTCCCTAAAGACGCTGTCTGCAGGAGAACACAGAGTCCATAGAGTTTGTATAGCTATCCATTACCATCTGACACTGAAGGAGAAACAAAGTGAATAGGAACTGGGGGGGGGTCAAAGGGGATGTGGATTGTTTGGATCTACTGTCCCTGTCCAGGCTTCTGTTCAGGAAGAAGGGAATCATGGCACCAAAACAAATGAGAATAATGAACACTTCTAACTATATTATATTGTTACTGATTCAACAACTTTACTAAAGTGAAAGTAAAAAAAAAAACTCAATTGAAATAAAGTAAAAAAGTAAAACTGCATTCTTTTTGTTGTTGCAATGAATTAAATAATATTTATTTAGCCAGGAAAAATCATAAACGTTTTAAAAGCATCCAAAAATAATGTATTTAAAAGTGAGTTACTGTGGGACCATTGTAGTTCAGTTCCATATTCAGACCAATATGATCTGAACAGTAAAAAAAACAGTAAAATAATAACAGTGAAAAGAGTCTAATTACATTATGATAATCTAGAAAAGGAGGAGGAGCAGAAGCAAAATAGAAAAACATTTTTAATATAACATTGTCATTTCTAAAAACACATGAGCCTATACATTGTGACCATAAGGCCTCCATCAGGACATGTTAATTATATGCACACCTGCACTGTTCCTATTTTTATCTTATAGAATTGTACATTTTTTATTTTTAATCTATATTTATATAAGCACCTTTTCTTTTTCTTTTTCTATTTTTTTTTTTACCTGAATTCACCTTTATTTCTTATTGTTTACCTGACTGACTGGAAGAAACACACAAGAATTCCAATGTGCCTGTGCTGTAGTGTAGTTGTGCAAATGACAATGAAAGTCTATTCTATTCTATTCTATATACAGGAAAAAGTAGGTCACAGGTTAAATAGGCATCCATTGGTGACAAAGGGGGTGGAGTCTTCACACGTGATTGGTAAATGGGCCAGGCAATTAAATAAATAAATAAATAAAGATTTTTCATTTGAGAAATTACCATGTTATATTAAAAATGTTTTTATACTTTTTTAATCTCAGAGTGCTTCTGCTCCTTCCTCCTTTTCTGGACGTTGACTTGACTCGTCACAGATGAGCACCTGAGGAACATTATTTACATAGTCTCCTGAGCGCTTCTGTGCTTTTACAGTATGATAATGTTTAGTTTAAAAAAAGTCTATTCTGAGAATGTAAGGAGGATAAAGTACAGATATTTATATAAATGTAAGGAGAAAAAATGTAAATGTGTAAAAATAAATACTCAAGTTAAGTACAGATACCTAAAGAATGTACTGAAGTACAGTAGTACTTTTAAATGTGAAACCCCCGGGACCATGTGGGTTTGTGAGGCTCCACTTTTAATGAGTGGTCATGAGGACAGCCAGGGAAAAGCGAAGGGTCAATCCGTTCACGGAAGTCACAGGGCTGTAAAACAGCCAAGAGTTTCTGTTCTGATTTCAAGCCAACTAAATAAAGAGCTATGTCTGCATGTCCTGCCAAGGCAGCTGTAAATATACCATTATGTAAGGGGAATCAATTTCAACTTTAGGAAAAGGAAACAGCCTGTGGCGTTGCTAGGGTATATAAGGCCTTTAGTAAGAGATAAGATCAGATACTACTTTATCATCATACAATTGTTCAACTAAATGTGTCCTTTAACCCGTTCTTAGTAAGGAGCAGGGGGCACCCATGGGCGGCGCCAGGGGACCCACCTCTAGATGCAGAGCCAGGCTCATGGTCAGTTACCTGGATGGAGGATCTTTACCCAAACAAACATGTTTTTGAGTGATGGGAGAAACTGGAGCATCCAGACATGGGGAGAGAAACATGTTAACTCCACACAGAAAGGCCTGCACGGTCTGGGAATCCAACCTGGGTCTTCTGCTGTGAGGCAGGAGTGCTAACCGCTCCACCACCGTACTGTAAGTACTGTCTTTCTAGTTTTTATATATGTATATGTGTATGTTGGTTTTTTTTCTTGTCCTTATAAATGGTAACTTAATGGATTTATCCAGCTATTGTTATGTTTCTTTATATATTTTTAACTATGGTATGTTTGGTTTTCCATAATTTTCTGCTTTCTGTCTTCCATTCACTTTCTTTCTTTCTATATTATATTTTGCTGCCATCAACAGACAAATTTCACCATGATTGGATCAATAAAATCTCATCTCATGTTATCTAACTAATGCACTGTTTTATTAACCTGACTCACATCATCTGGCTGCATCTCGCTGCACTCACACAACCACCTGTGGTTCAGGTTTTCTTCAAAATGAAGGAGCCAATCACTGTCGCTGGGTGGGACGACCCCTTGACTGGGGGGTGTTGTGGCTGGTGTGGCTTAAGTTCAACATGAGTGGCTGAAGCAGTGCGTCAGTCAAGATGAAGGACAGATTCTTCATCCAATCACATGCAAAAACGTTCAATAAAGACCCTCCTTTGAAAACAGATGGGTTGTGGAAAGGTCCCAGATGGTATCGTGAGCATCTGGCGACAGTCAGGTTCCCATTTTGTGGCACCTGTCTTCGATCCCTCCAAGGTTGGTGTTCAGTGAAATTGAAACTGTGAAAGCATTTACACATGGAAGAGATAAAATGTGTTTGCACTTCCTAGAATTTTCTTTGGCATTTATGAAAGATTTGAGCGAGTGGTCAAAGACCACAGCCGTTCAGTCCCACCTGTGTATGATGTGACATTAATGCTGTTCTAATTCCACAACATCTTTAAAGTATGTTTGGCTGCACTTGGAGGTTTGTTAAGATCCTTCCACATAAACCCAGTGAGCCTCTGACAGCTCCAGCGACTACTGACTGTGGATTAATATCACATTAAAATGATTGTATTTCGATGCGACCCACCAGCTGTTGTCACTTCAACACTTACACGCAAAGACGAGAGGTTACGCATTTCACATGAGTGAGAAGAACAGAGGGATACATCAGAGGAAGATTCTGGAAAAATAGTCTGGAAGGTGCAGTCCCAAGAAAAAAAAACAGCAGGTGTGAAGGAAAACCTGGTGACGATATACTTTTAACCCAGGGGCAGTCAGAGTCATTTTAGTTCAGGGGCCACATTTAATTAGTCTTTATTTTTCAGGACATTAATGAACATACATACATATATGTAATTTTATTTCATTTAACCTTATTTGACCAGATTATTATTTACAATGTAAAGAGTATAAAGTACAGATATTTATATAAATGTAAAGAGTATAAAGTACAGATATTTAGGAACAAAGTAAAAGTAAAAAGTTAACAGAAAAAGAAATACTCAAGTAAAATACAGATATGTAAAAAAAAATCTATTTAAGTACATTAATGAAGTACTTTTACTTAGTTACTTCCCACCTCTGATCAGGGCTAAAGGGTTAAAACCAGTTTGATACTATAATAATATACTATCTGTATCAAATGAACTGTATTAATACTGTATATGGTCAAAGCCAAACTTTACAGCTAACGCAGCTTTGTAATGCATTTTAAAGGAAGTGTCTGTTTAAAGTATAGGCATCTTTGTAGTTATCTAAACATATTTCAGCATGATAGATCGCCACAGTGACAAGTGTGTACAACACACACATGGCTATGAGACAGTAAATCTGTGTCGTCCGCATGCCAGGAATTCATACACAGTGAGCACGGCGTCACTCCAAATAAATAATCTACAACATTTTAATCCTATATGAAGCACTGTTATGATTTAAAGGTTCAGTGTGTTATATGAGCATTTTTACCACTGCAGAAACTGTGTACACTATACAGTATAAATGATTTTTGCATGAAAATATACCATTATAATACAGTATGATTGTTATTTTCATGTAATGAAATACTGATGAAAACATATTTATGGGTTTGTTTTAAGTGTTTGTCTGGATGTTATAAGAAAGAGGCAGGTATTAGAAGTATTCTGCATCCTGCTCCTTTCTAGTAATGGAGATTGGAATGAATAAATAAATGAAAATGGAAATAAGGGACATAATCAGACTCCCCAGCACTAAGTACAGCAGCCAACACTGGACACATGATCAACATAATGCCTCTGTCTCCTTTGCACTGACTTGCACATTGCCCCCACAGAATTACACATGACATATTTTTACTAAATTTATTTTTATCTTATTCTATCTTGGTGCATGCTTAGCATTTTTATTATTTTTTTATACTATATATATATATATATATATATTTTTTTTTTCTCTTTTTCTTTTTTATTGATATACTATATGTTGAATGTTGCAGCGTTACACCGAGACAAATTCCTAGTTGTATACTACATGTGTACTATACGAACAATGGCAATAAAACTCTTTCCGATTCTGAAATGAAACTAGAAAAGCACTCTGAGAGCGCAGACCTCCGCCAAGGCCTTTGACCTTCATTGCTCAAAATGGGTTCTTCATTGACGCATTATCTATGATCATTCTTGAAAGTTTCATCAAAATCCGTTCAGAACTTTTTGTGTAATCCTGCTGACAGACCAAAAAGAAGACGGACCAGAATTTAAAGATGTCATTCCGCTGAAAACCACTTTTCCACGCTCCTCTTGGAATCTGATGGGTCACCCCGAGTTTGTCACCTCCACTGGCTGCATACTGCATCACACAAAACAATGAGAGGAACCAGGGACCCAGAAAAAGCTTTAGCGTCACCCACGTGGGGTTAAAACCGTCCTCCATTGCAGCGAATCTGAAGTAGCATTAGCATTAGCATTAGCATCTACAAGAGAAGACGGCGCCACAGTAGCTGCTGCACAAACTGGGGAAAAAATGGCGGATCAAACTGGTTCATGTGTCTCTGTGTGGAAATAAAGACTAGTTTTTTTCCTGCACGTATTCAGAACAAGCAACGGCATGACACCTAGCTGGATGATACTCTGGTAAAGGTAAATACATACACATCAAGAGGGGAGCCAATCAGAGACGCCTCATTACTGCGTCATGGACATGTATGAGGAAGTACCGGGAAACAACCTCAAGTCATTTTTCTACCATGAAAAAAAACAGATGGAAACAAAACAATCCAGATGTTTTTTTTTTTTTAAATAGAACCAACACACAATGTATTCAATAACAATAAAGAACACAGTAATATTAATGAAATAACCATGGAATGACTCCTTTAAAATCCCCTTGGCAGAGGTAGAAAAGGACCAGTAATATATTCTATATCTGTTGTTAAAATCTTAATTCTCTTAAATGTCACACCCTGGACCTTTTAATATGTTGAGGAAAACAGTTTTTGGTCGAGACATGTTTTCTTACACTTCCAAAATGTTTTTGATATGATAAGTTTGTCTTTGTCTGATTACTAGGAAGAGACGCAGACAAACATCCTGGGACTCGAAGAGGAGAAAGAACCTCCCTTTATCCACAGCAGATAATGAAACAAGGAGTGGACTTGACAAACTACCTGTTGCTTGGCTCTCTAATGCCCTCTAATATCACCTTTCAGCACTGATGAGGACCTGAGGACAAATGCACACCTGCACTCCCCAAAGCAAAGAAATTGGTAGGTTGAGTCAGTGTGGCCTTTGGGAACCCTTTGAACCGTTCACACAGGGTTATGGGAACCTGACTGGAGGAAAGTCCTCAAACAAGTTGAGTAAATCGGAAATGACCTTTGACCCCCAGTGACAAAGATGGAAACCTACTACGTGCTAAAACATTGTTAAATTACACCTTTTAATGTTCTTTAATATGTTGTTTTTAATGTGTTTTTTTTACGTGTGGGTGAATGTTTCTGTTTTATTTCAATTAAGCCACGACAAAAGGAAAATTTGTTTTTAACTGAAACAGACAATAAAGTTATTATCCATCCATCCATCCATCCATCCATCCATCCATCTAGCCATCTATTTAGCCATCCATCTAGCCATCTATTTAGCCATCCATCCATCCATCTATTTAGCCATCCATCCATCCATCTATTTAGCCATCCATCCATCCATCTATTTAGCCATCCATCCATCCATCTATCTATCTATCTAGCCATCCATCCATCTATCTATCCATCTATCTAGCCATCCATCCATCTATCTATCCATCTATCTAGCCATCCATCCATCCATCCATTCATCCATCTATTTAGCCATCCATCCATCCATCCATTCATCCATCCATCCATCTATCTAGCCATCCATCCATCCATCCATCTATTTAGCCATCCATCCATCCATCCATCTATCTAGCCATCCATCCATCTATCCATCCATCCATCTATCTAGCCATCCATCCATCCATCCATCCATCTAGCCATCCATCCATCCATCTAGCCATCCATCCATCCATCCATCTATTTGGGGAAACTAAGATAAATTACTGTTTGTCTTTTAAATGTTTTGATGTCTCTTAATTTAATTGTCTTTTAATGCATTTTAATGTTTTTTCATTTTAACTTTATGTGTTTCATGTAAAGCATCTTGAAATATCATGTACATTACATGTCCTACACAAATACATTTGCCTTACTTTTACTCAATCGATGAAAAAAGTCGATTACAAAAATGTTTGATAGTTGGAGGCCTAGTCTATGTGATGACACATCTCAGAGGCATGCACCACAAAACCCCTTGTTGATTCCCGGCCCAATTATTTGGACAGCCAATGGACAGTATCTCGTAGCTTTTTGTGAGATAAGCATGTTTTCATTCAGCCACCGCAGCACTCCTGTCTGCGAGGCCGCTGCTCGTTCTTGTTGTTTTTTCTGACAAAGCCAGACCAAAGTGCTGTACGACAGAGCGCTGCGGTGCAGAGGGAGTGGACTCTACCGGGTCAAAGAAAAAGATGAGGTGGTTGATCTGAGCGCAAGAGAGGGAGGGAAGTGCTGATGGTGAAGTTGGCTCTTTGACCGGGAGTTGTTGAATTCGCTGATGTCGTCAGACCCTCATTATGAAGCTAAAACAGAGATGCCAAACATGCGGCCCGAGGGCCAAATCGGGCCCCTGAGAGGGTCCAGTCTGGCCCCTGGGATAAATTTGTGAAATACAGAAATGATAGTGAATATATTAATAATTTTATTTCAGTTTCCACATATAGATTAAAATGAGTCTGATCAGTAAAGTATGTGAAGGTATGTTAGGTTGTTAAGTCACACTGTTTATGGTTTTGTATTTGTCGATTTGGTTGATTGTTTGTATTTAGTGTTTGTGTTGTTTTATGTCTAAGTCTATATTGTTCAATGTGAATGTGTATTCTTTTATTGTCTCCATGTATATGGACCCCAGGTAGAATAGAGGATGTTAAGCAGATGCTAATGGGGATCTTAATAAATAAATAAACAAGTAAAATACTATCATAATAACCTATAAATACTTACAACTCTGCATTTTGCTCTTTAATTTAAACATTTTCATGTCATTTTACTGTATTTACAATAAAACAAACTATTATTTCACAAAAACATGAATATCCTGAACAAATATGAATATTTTGAAATGTCCAGTCTAATTTTTACAACGTTCTGCTTGTTATTAAATGTTTTGTGTATTTGTAGATCCACTAATAATTAATCTATACATTGTAATTGACATGCGTAAAAGAGAAACTGATGCATAATCTTGTTAAAATGGCATTTACTTTAGTTTTCTGAAGAAGTTTAGGTTTATTCATGTTATTCAGATGGTTTAAAAGGACAGCTGGTGAACATTTTCATCACATAATTAAACTTTTTTTTGCTCTAAAACATAATGGAAAATTTGGAGTTGACATTATTTATATATTAGGTTTTTATTTTAGTGGTACGGCTTACTTCATATCAAATTAGCTTTAATGTGGCCCCTGAACTAAAATGAGTTTGAGACCCCTGACTTAAAATAATTTTATGTCAGCTGAGATGGGCGGAGCTCAAAAACCCAGGAGTGAATTAACAGAACATTTGCTTTTTTTTTTATTGTCTTTGTGTAGTTTTATGTCGATGTCAGCTCATTTTGGATGACGTGCTTCAGCCAAGCAGCAGTAACAGGGTGAAGGGATCTTTACTGTCGCCTCATTACAACTGTTCACTTTGCACACAGGAAGTTTTATTAAAGCAAATGGAGCAAATGTAACACATGTACCAGTCAATACGAATAAATGTAGGGATAAACGATTTTAAGAAAATAATGAAGTACAATTTTCCTGGCAGATATTACGATATAAATTCAATTCAAATCAAGTTTCAGTGGTGGTTCAGCGACATTTGCAAACATCACAGAAACTATCACATAAAAACAATAAATGCCATGATTTACTGACGGACAGAAGAGAAAAAAGAAGAAAAAAGAAGAAAAAAGAAAATAAAAAAGGTGGAAAAATAAAACCAAAAAAGAAATAAGGGAACATTAAAACTTTAAATCTGTGGTCGATTCATTATGACAGCAGGTAAGTCAAGATGAGCCGAGTTGGTGATGTCATCAATTACACTGCCGCCCCAACTGCAGAACAAGCGCCCAGTGTCGTCCTATCCTTGAGAGACTGTACTACCAGGTCGAACTTGCCGAGTACATGAGTCAGAACCTGGTGGACTGGTATTAAGAACGGCCCAGTGCCTTGCCCAAGGACACTTTGACATGTGGACAGCCAGAGCTGGGATGAGAACCGTCAACCCTTCAGTCATTGGACGACCCGCTCGACCATGTGAACCACAGCCGCCCGTATATACTGTGTATGTGGTGATTAATGACATAACTTCCTTTATGAACTAGCACTAAAGTAGCTCTGACTGTTAATAGATTAAACAGAAAAAGTGTATTCTGAGTTACTGTGGGATAGAAACAAGTCATTTTAATATAATGAAAACACACCAGTTCATATTTATATTTTCTACTTCTCTTCCAGTCAACAGTCTAGCTGCATGTCCATTACATTAACGGTTGTTCTAGGCAGGAGCGCCGTAACTCTCATAAAATATCATCCCGCGACATTTCAACATTTCCATGTCTTCATATCACGCTGCATTTGTCTTCTGTTCGTCTCTAAACTGACAGTTATGTCATTGTCATGTCATCTCCTCCTCTGTCCATGTGTATCACTACATTTTCACTCCGACAGAAGTGATCATGTGACCATGTACGTCAAATCCTGTGACCTTTAATTGAGGAAAAAGTGTTTCCATGGTTTGGTGATATATTAGAATACAAAAACGTCTGAAATACCACCTCATGAAAGCATTAAAGGTGTCATTCTATGGTTATTTGATTATTATTACTGTGTTCTTCATTGAAATTGAATACATTGTGTGTTGGTTCTATTTAAAAAAAACGTCCAGATTGTTTTGTTTCCAGCTGTTTTTTCACGGTAGAAAAATGAGTTGAGTTCAAACTACAGAGTTTACCGGTACTTCCACATACATGTCCATGACGCAGTAAAGAGGCGTCTCTGATTGACTCAGAATGTGTGAAGGAACACTCCCCCCTCTCCTCTCGCTGTGTATGTATTTACCTTTACCAGAGTAACATCCAGCTAGGTTTCGTGCCATTGCTTGTTCTGAAAACATGCAAGGAAAAAAACTAGTCTTTATTTCCACAGAGACACATGAACCAGTTTGATCTGACATTTTTTCCAGTTTGTACAGCAGCTACTGTGGCGCCATCTTCTCCTGTAGATGCTAATGCTACTTCAGATTAACTACAATGGAGGACGGGTTTAACCCCACATGGGTGACACTAAAGTCCATCTGACGTCAGATGGACCGGCTTTTTCTGGGTCCCTGGTTCCTGTTGTTGTTTGGTGTGAATGCAGCCAGTGGAGGTGATGAACCACTGTCAAAGGAGCATGTGTCCGTAAGTCTGGGTGAGCCATCACCATGGTAACGCTGGGTGAGCCATCACCATGGTAACGCTGGGTGAATCATCAGATTCCAAAAGGAGAAAAGTGGAAAAGTGGTTTTCAGCGGAATGACACCTTTAAAAACTTTTCATTGATATTTGAGTGTTTGTTGTTTGTTGTTTGTTTTTTTTTCAAAATTCAGGTGTTTCCATTACAAGTTTTTTATATTTTATAATTTACATTTTGCAAATTTCCAAGGGTAATGGAAATGCAGCCAGTGTCTGAGTTTTTGTTGTTTTATCTCATCTACAGCCCAACCACAGTTATTAAAATACAACTAATACTATTCTGTCTGTGCAGTTTGTCTTCTGACTTCTGTTGCTTTACTGTCTCACACGAGAACATCTCGACCAACATGAATTTATATTCAGGCTGGGAGCTGTGAGTTTAGGAGTGTGTTATGTTATCAGCCTCCAGCAGCACAAGCAGAGTGAAATTTGACTCTGAGTTGAGAATACTTTTCTATGAAACATGACTTTTCTTTTTTCCCCTGGCAAGATTTTTAAATGCACATATTTTGTGCAAATATACCTGGGTGGTTTTTAAATTATATATGTGGTCTGCAGGCATACTTTTATAATTGCTGTCTTGTTAAATTATATGCATGTCACTTCCATTTCCCACAGTGCTGCACAAAAAGATTATATATATATATATATATATATATATATATATATATATATATATATATATATATATATATATATATATATATATATATATATATATATATATATATATATATATATATATATATATATATATATATATATATATATATATAGATAGATAGATAAATATATATATATATAGATATAATATTATATTATATACCAGTATCAGTCAGAAGTACTTTACATTATATTCACCATTAATTTATTAAATGAATATGCATTTAATAAAGCTGCAGATTAATCCAGGATTATAATTAATCTGTTTAAAAATTTAAACAAAACAGTTGTTTTATTGAAACTGTTGAAGGTGTTAATTGCACATATATTCATATTTTTGCCAATGTCAAATTTTTTGCAGTTTTTTTCTGTATTTTAAGATTTTCTGAATATGTTTTACATTTTTAATTGAATTATTTCTTAGTGGATTTTAACATGTTTTTTTTTATAATGTTTTTCTATGTATTTTTTGTGTGTTTCTTAGTGTATTTTTAGTAAAGAAAAACCTGAGACAAAACAGTCAACTAACATAAAGTGTTTTAACCATCATTAATCAAAACTAATCCAAAACAACCTTGTGATTAATCTCAAATATGTTAATCATTTGACAACCTTAGCATCTAATGAAGTTTGGTGGCATGCATTAGTAAAGATAAGATCAAATATGAATACATTAAATTAATAAATTAATACTCATTCCATTAAAAGATTTTTTAAATGAACAAAGTAAATTGAAAATAAATGACTGTAGCCATTTTGAAACGCAGCCTCCCTCTTTCATACTATTCTGGTCATAGTTATAAGTATATGGTTAAACTTCCTTATGTACAATAGCTATTACCACGTTCTTTTTAAGTAACACTGCATGTTATGTAGGATATTGACTGATTGGACCAATGTGAAAAAAACAGATTGAATTAAATGGACTCATTGTGTATTTATTTTACTGTTTTCACAGATCAAATGTCAGTGATTTTATTTTGTTTTTCCTTATTTGTTATTGTTTCATTTTCTGTATCTAGTGTTTGTTTGTTACAGTCATCCAAACACATGCACTGATAGGTTAACTAGTTAACTGGTTAACCGGTTAATCTAAATCACCCATAGTTGTGAATGTGACAGTGATTGTTTGTTTATATATGTTCAGTCCTGAGATGAACTGGAGACTCATACAGGGTGACCTCTGACCCCACCTTCATCCACTGTAGCTGGATTAGGCCCCCTGTGACCCCTGTGAGGATAAAGCGGGTTCAGATGATGAGACAAGTCTTTGTCTTTTGTTAAAAGTTCATTCTTAGTCACTTTTAGTCTTTCACAAATCATTTTTATTAGTCATATTTTAGTCGACAAGTCTCAACATTTTAATCTACTTTTATTCAGACGTTAACATAAAGTATTTTAGTCCAGTTTTTGTCCAAATATGTCAGTCTTTTTCTATTTCTTTCAGGAATATTCTTGTGTATTAATTTCAGTTGAGCGTCTGTAGACACCTGTAGCATATGGAAGAATCTGGAACTGCACTGCACCACACTTTTGACCTTTGACATCTCGCTGTCTACACTGCCGCATGTGCACGCTTCCATTTAACAGTGGACAGAGGATGTAATTAAACAACAGCTACATATGGTATATGTGGTACTGAAGTTCACATTAGATTCGGGTCTGGTTACTGCCGTTAAGGTTTGTCCCAGTTCTATACCAACACTGACTTTCTGTACCAAACCCTAATCCAAACTATGTGCTGGACAAACGCCTGAAAAATTTGAGCAGTGTAACTAGATGACCAGATGTATAGTGATTCAAACAGTTTTAGAATGCTGCCTGATATACTGCATCCCACAATGCATTATGGGCATCATGAGTGACAATTAGCATAATTAGTGCATTACTGCCAACTGTGCTATTGTCATTTGAGACATAAAAATGAGATAAGAATTGATTCAACAGGAGGTAAAAACTGACACCAACAGTTGATATAAACTGAATCACATCTAACTTTTTTCATATTAAAACAAACTAAACATCCTCCAGCTGCTGAGAGGTAACCGTTTCCATGGTGATGGGCTTTGTGGGCAAGTGATTGTGTAACACAGGGAATTAATATTTACATGGAAACTACATTTTCCTGCTGTTGAAAATAGCATCTGATATTCAGCTTTATATTCTCCGACTGCAAATGATCTAATGAAAACATGATGCTCATTTTTTTTGTGAAGGAATGAAAACATAATTAGAACTAGAAAAGCACTCAGAGAGCGCAGACTCCGCGGAAGTCAGATCACCCCCCCCCCAATCAATCACCAAAAGTACTAATCACCACTGAAGTCCTGGATTTTCCAGACTATAAGGCACACTTAAAAGATTTTGTCCAAAAATAACAGTGTGCTTTATAATCCAGAGCACCTTCTGATTATATATTATTATTATATATTACCTATAGATTAATTCTGGTTGAGTTTAGTTTGATTCGATGATGATGTTTACATGACTTTAAAAACTTCAATGTAAGTTGGACTAAGGCAATAATCCAAATCTGAATATAATGACTGTAAATTATGGATTTTCCCATATTTAATTTTCCTGTGTATTATTTAGATTTTTATGGAAATCCAGAGTATAATTCAATGTTATGTCAAAACAGAGAAAACTGAAGAAAAAGTGACTTTTTCCACAAAGATATGAGTAACAGAACATAAAGTCAGTACTGTCAACGTTTCCACGGTAACCACAGAGTTGTATCTGATGACCGTGAAAAGATGAATAAACTGTATTTTACACCAATTATTCCTAAGTATTTATAGGATTAGTGGATCAAACAGGTGTTAAATACTTTGCCTTCAGTAGATAGTTTTTCACTTCATGGGTTAAGTATAATATTCAGCCATACATGCCTTCGACTATAAGAAACATACCTAAAATATCCTTATGCATGTGTGTTTGTTGTTAGACTCATATCACGTTGCTTTAGTTGACATGTTTTTGCACCGGTCTTTTAGGGGTTACATGTAAATATTTCAAAAAAAAATAAAACTGCAACTTTGCCAAAAAGCTTCGCTGCGTCACACGTGTTAAGTTTGTTTGTACATTTGTAAACTGTTGAACAAATAGAAACAACTGTCACAATTACAGGAAGGCAGAGACAGACATTCCAAAGCTGTAAACTCCTTGTCTGAAATCACAGCTGCAGTTTCCATGTAAAACAGACATGACAGACGGACAACATATGGAAAAAAGACACTTTCTCAGCAAGACAAGTGAAGCATTTACAGCTTAAGTGTGAAGACGCTTTGTGTCTGAGGAGCTCGCCTGCCTGCCCATCCAACCATCCATCCATCCATCCATCCATCCATCCATCCATCCATCCATCCATCCATCCATCCATCCATCCATCCATCCATCCAACCATCCATCCATCCACCCATCCAACCAACCATCCATCCATCCACCCATCCAACCATCCATCCATCCATCCATCCAACCAACCATCCATCCATCCACCCATCCAACCATCCATCCATCCATCCATCCAACCATCCATCACCCAATCAACAAACACCTCAAACTCTATTAATTCGTGTATCATTCATTCATTAGATTTTCAAAATAAAACCATAAATAAGACAATGAAGAAACAAGTCTTTTCTTCATTATTTGTTTCCAAAACTAAAATGAAAAAAAAAAAAAAAACAATGCGTTTTTAAAGTTTTTCTTTTTGTGAAAAGAAAAAACAGATAACGGCCGTTTTCTGTTTTATCCAATTTTGACCTGAAGCGAGTTGAGTAAACCGTAAATGACCTTTGACCTGCAGTGACATAGATGTAAACCTACGTCCTATTTGGGGAAACTAAGAGGGTCACTCTAAGACCTGAAGATATGACCACAGAGACCATGAGTGTCACATCAGACCATAATGATCTTCAGTCCAGTGGACGTGTTTCTTTTGGTTGTTAAGATTAATTTCCGGTTTACTCATTTGCTTCAGGTTAAAATTGGATAAAATGGGAAAAGTCTGTTATCTTTTTTTTTTTTCTATTATTCATTTAAACACAAAAAGGAAAACTGAAAAAATACAACATTATCTGTTTTTTTAATTTTGGTTTTGGAAACAAATAATGAAGAAACGAGTTGTTTTTCGTTGTCCTATTTTTGTTTTTATTTTGAAAAAGAGAATGAATGAACGATCCATGGATTTGTATTAATATGATAAATGGACTGTACTTATATAGTGCATTTAATACCAGTTGGTGCCCAAAACACTTTACAATTCCTCATATTCACCCATTCACACACACACTCACACACCAGTAGACGCTGCCTGACCCTACTGGGAGCAACTTAGGGTTCAGTGTCTTGCCCAAGGACACTTCAACATGTAGACAGACAGAGCCGGGACGCGAACCGCCGACCCTTCAGTCATTGGACGACCCGCTCTACTGCCCCAAACCCTGTTCAATATGGCTTCCATTGTAAGAAAAGTGTCCAAATGTGAAACCTGTTTAGTTATTGGCACAGACCTGGGTTGGAGTTAAGATCCATGGGGGGGAGTGGCAGCGGCAGCAGCAGCAGAAGACGTGCCCCCCTCTCCGCTGAAGGTGGAAGAAGCAAAAGCCACACTGTCGCTTGTGACCACCGGCCCCCCAGCGCCACTTCTTCATCTGTTCCTGTTCAGTACCACAGATAGATCTATCCCTCTGTCTGTTTCTACACAAACGCTCTCCACTCTACTCACTACCCACCTTCCTATCGCACCCCTCCACCACCACCACCCCTCCCCTCCACCCCCTCCCCTCCTTCCTTCTTTTTCTCGGTTTCCTCCGCCTCATATAACTCTTCAGCCCACAACCTTCATTGCTGAGTAAAACTTCATTCTGTTATTGTCAAAGGCAGGTCAATACGCCTCACCAATCAGCCACACTTTTGGCAAGGTCAGTGTAAGAAGAAGGGGCTGGGCTGTGTCCCGCTCAGGAAGCCTGTCCCCTCTCTACGCCTCCGTCAAAAAGGAGCCAGAACAAGCAGAGGAAGCATATTTCTAAGACCAAAGCGGAGGTGAAAAGTGTGCTCAAGTGGAGTGGGTTGAGACGGCCGGAGCGGGAAAAAAAAGCAAGATGGTGCGTCTTCTTCTAGTCTCTGAAGGAACTGAGAAGAGAGCAGGGGTGGGAGCCGGAGCCGGTGCCGGTGGCGGCGCTGGGGAAGGAATCGTAAATCAAGCAGCCCGCCCCAAAGTGGGGACCTGTAAATCTGGCAAATGAAGACTGGGCGCTGTGCCAAATGACTCATCCACAGCGCTCTATAAATACAGCCGTGCAGGGTCGGCAAAGGCTGCTGCTACTGGTGGCCAAGAAGCCCCCCCACACACTAGGGTTTCTCCCACATGGAGAAAGGTCTTTAACCCATAAAGACCCAGCGCTACTTTTATGTCCCCCTCCCAAATCCATGTTTTCTCCTCTATATCAAACCTTGATGTCATTGTTAAGGGTAAACTGAAAACCTACGTCTTTAACTATAGTTTTTAATTCAATTTTTACTCTTAACATTATTTCATTGTGATGGTTCATGTATTTACTTTTATTTTATTACTATTATTACTTAAAAAAATTAAATTTAAATCCTTTAACTTGTTCCTACAACTGCAGGATAATGGGGGGGGGGTATATGAATAAAGTTTGATTGATTTAATTTATCACCATTTATTATGAAATTATCCCATGTATGTTTTTTCATTAAAAATCTGGTATTTTCCTCATGTTCAAAGTTCTCCATTCTGTACTCTTCTATCACATAGTTCAATTATTGATCAGCTCTTCAGAAGCCTGATAATGATGTCATGGCTTCCAGGTGTGATGGAGGAGAGAGGGATGTTCTTTTTTATTTTAAGTTTTATTTTAATTATATGTCATTTTTTTGTTTATTTCAAAGGAGACAATAACATTTTAGAAAACACATGATTACACATGGTTTAAAAAAAGCCAGAATTACTCAGAAGACTAGATTTAATCTGTAGTCCCCTGGACATGATAAAAAAAAAACTATTTTTTTGTCATCTACAAGAGAAAACATGTTTAGATCACGACTGTCACAAATGAGATACAAACAGACTTTTAAGGGACGACATAGTACACAAAAAGAAAGAAACAAACAAACAAACAAACAAACAAACAAAAAAGAAAAAGAAAGAAAGAAATAAAGACAGACAGACAGACAGACAGACAGAAAGAAAGAAATCACAATAGGCTTGTATTTTATAGTAAAAAAAACATAATGTATGTATAATGTAAAATACTATATATATATATATATATATATATATATATATATATATATATATATATTTCCAGTATGTAGATTATTACCAGGTGAGTAATGACAAGTCCAGGTCCAGATCACCTCATGATGTTATTAGTTAGTTTTATTCCAGAAGCCTTTTACTTATAGACCAGTGTAATTAATCTCAATAAAATGTCAATAAAGGGCCTCTTTGAACCCAGAGTTAAAGGGTGATTTAGATTATATCGACATTACTTGTGAGACGGAGTTCAGAGAGGGAAAAAAAAGTAGTTGTAGAGACATCTAAATATTTATTCAGAGTGAAATCAGTTTACATACCATTGGTCTGAACAAGTGTCCCCATTAGACAAACATGAAGACTGTGTCCCCAGCAGTAACTACAGCACAGACCAAAATATGGCCTCATTCAGACCTGACCAACCTGATACATGTGGGGGGCAGGGGTTTGGATGGGACAGATTGGTATGTGACATGTCAAATACCGATCCCCTCAATAAGGCTGTTATGTAAGCATCAGAGCTTCCTGTCCTGGACCCTCCCTATGGACTAAAGACCTGGCCCATGAAAAAAAAAAAAACAAAAGTCACTACTTGTTAGTTTGTACAAGGCTGACACATGTACGCCAGCAGAACATTTAATATACACCGTTTAAATACTTATGCTATTCTATGCTTTTCTTTTCATACACTTTTATTCTCATGGATATGACTCATGCATGACAGTAGGGGTAGATAATAAGTCAAAATATATCATGATTTATATAAAAAATCATTAAATTTTATCATGATTCTTTACATTTATCTTTGAGACAAAGTTTCTGAAAAGTAAAACCAAACAATTTCCTTATGTGTGTGTGAGAGACAGAGACAGAGAGAGACAGAGAGACAGAGAGAGACAGAGAGACAGAGAGAGAGAGAGACAGAGAGAGCGAGAGACAGAGAGAGCGAGAGACAGAGAGAGAGAGAGACAGAGAGAGAGAGAGACAGAGAGAGCGAGACAGAGAGAGCGAGAGACAGACACAGAGAGAGAGACAGACAGACAGACAGACAGACAGACAGACAGACAGACAGACAGACAGACAGACAGACAGACAGACAGACAGACAGACAGACAGACAGACAGACAGACAGACAGACAGACAGACAGACAGACAGACAGACAGACAGACAGACAGACAGACAGACAGACAGACAGACAGACAGACAGACAGACAGACAGACAGACAGACAGACAGACAGACAGACAGACAGATAGATAGATAGATAGATAGATAGATAGATAGATAGATAGATAGATAGATAGATAGATAGATAGATAGATAGATAGATAGATAGATAGATAGATAGATAGATAGATAGATAGATAGATAGATAGATAGATACTACAGTAAAATGTGAACAACACTAATTCATAGATGTCAAACATAAGGCCCAGGGACCAAAGGATGAATAACCATAAAGATATTAGAGGGATTATCTGAAGTAATATTCATTTTACTTCATTTTTTAAATGATTGGAGTACATACATATAGTTGACATTAAAATCACACCATTCAAATGAACATTGACAAATATAGATTTTGCTGTTTTAACATGGAAGTGATTAGAACATGTCTTTTCATCGACACCAAACTCTATTGACAGGCTGTTGTAACTCTCCACTTGACAATCGACTACTTCACCTTCCATCTAAAGACGTCTGCTGCAAGTCATTTATTTTCTGATTAAAGTAAAATTTAACATTTAATTTCTGAAGCAGATACTTTCTAACAGAAAGAGCAGTGTAATTGATCCATTTATTAATGTTTTTATCCATTTGTGTTTCGTGTAATTGCAGTTTGTGAATTATTTTATTCATTCTATATATTCCTTCAATATTTGTGATCTATTGGTCCTTCTGTTTTTCCCCAGTTCCTTGTAATAGCTTTTTTTTTTGCCGCCACTAAAAGTACCATAACCAAGTACATGTCATTGTTCACACTACATTTCCATCAGATAAGTTAAATAAATACAGTCCATTAAACTAACCAGCACTAAAGTCATTGTATGATGAACACATCTACAGTGTAACAGCTCGTCCACACACAGACATTAGAGGAAGACCGGGATCTGGAATTCTTACAGAACATTAATAAGAAAGCAGAGGACGTTTCCTGCTCCAGAAGGTATGCAGCCTATTGTTTGGATATTGTGACTCCCCCAGTCTGCTGCTCTGTCACTGACCTTTACACTCACTAATTCTATGATATGAAATAAAACGTCTTATTATGTTGGAGGTCTGACCCTGGTACAGGTACAAGTAACTAAGTACAAGTACTTCCTTTACTGTATTTAAGTACAGTTTTTAGGTATCTGTACTTGAGTATTTTTCTGACAACTTTTTACTTTTACTTCCTAGATTGTTGTATAAATATCTGTACTTTATACTCTTTAATTTTTCAAACTAGACAAATGTGACAGTATGAAAAATAAGGTGTAAATCAGTAATTGCAGCTTACGATATCAGAATTTTGACTATTTATCTCATAATTATCTCATCTCATAATTTTTTAACAGTTTGGTTCATAATAAGCCTTTTTCATTTGTATGTTTGTCAGTCATAAGAAATAAATATTAGAAATAAAATAATTGACTTTTTCTCTTAATTTTTTACCTTTTATCTAATAATTTTGACCTCTTTATCTCACAATTTAGATTTTTTTTAAAAATCATAATTATCCTTTTTATTTAAAAATAAATAAATAAATTTTTTAAAAATATGACTTTGGAATTTTTTTTTTAAGTGTCCTGTCCATACCTACAAAACTGAGTACCATGACCCAATAAAATATATCATATACACATCTACATATATCATCTAACTCACTTTTAAAAGGCTTTATTTTTTGGATATTTTTGAACTTTTTAAAAAAAATGTCTTGCTTAAATAAGTATTATTTCATCCATAACAAAAAATTTTTAAAAAATGCAAATTTACTTTTTAATTTACTGCAATTGAGAAGTTGTTTTTACTTTTACTTCAGTAAAAGAGTTGAATCAGTACTTCTATGTATTTTTTCACACAAGTAGTTGTACTTCTACTTCAGTACAGAATGTGACACTGCCTGTGTTTGGTTCACAGTAAAATGTACTGTTTGTTTTCCTTTGCAGCGTGAAGAAGCAGAACATGCAACTTTATCATCATTCCATTGTATGACAGCTTCAGAGATAATAGAGCACACATCATCATGTCAAACATAGCTCTGAAATATATATATATATATATATATATATATATATATATATATATATATATATATATATATATATATATATATATATATATATATATATATAGTCCAACATAAAAAGTGCAGAAACCAGCAGTGCATGTCCACTTATCGCTCCTTGTTTTTCTTTTGTGTTGTTATTGCAGCTGTCATTTGCCATTTAGTGGTTAATAAATCATGTTTTATATATAAGGATTCATCATCCACTAAACAGTGGAGGCTGTTATGTTCATGTGGGCTCCCACGGGCAAATGCACAAACTGAACTATATAATATTTTTACAAACTCAGTGGTTAGCAGATTGTTCCACAAAGAAACTATGTGTAAAACCAAGACATGGAATATATTCATGTGGTTTTCAATAAGTTTGTAATTATTAAATCATTATTCAGTGGCTGCTTTTTTTTTTTTTTTTTTTTTTTAAAGTTATATAGTAATGTAAGTTGTGGTTCTGGAGTAACATGAGGAACCAGACCAATGAGGTGCAGAGTTAAAGGGTAGTAACAGGTAGTAATGTTAGAAAAGTAATGGGTATGGTCATTTAGAGCTAATACATTTGTGAGGGGCGGGGTTTTGTTGTACCAGCTCGACCCCCGGTTTGACCCCCAGTACCCCCCTCCAAACCTGGCCATCCGGGAACAGGTCATGAGAGAGAATCGAACCCTGATGACCGGTCTCAGGCGCACCGCCGCAAAACCCTGTTTTTATTTTCCCCAATTCCTATTCATGAGCAAATTAACACCACGTACATGGATTCTACGCATTTATGTAATTCATGTGGGAATGAGGGTGGGAATATGCAACTTTTCTGTGGAAAAAAAAAAAGCACCCTGAGCACATTCATGAAAAAAATTTAGCTTTCGAAGTGGTCGCTGCAGACATGGGCATTAGCATTAGCATTAGCATTAGCAGACTGTGAGTGAATGACCTTTGTGAATAACAATCTTTGATAAAAATTACTTTTCTTTTTCTCAGAATGAATGGCACAGCCGTAAACTACACAAAATATAGGTATTTTCGTTAAGCTACTTAACTTCCTGCCCTCCATTTGAAAATCGCACGCTGACTATATCGCAATGTGACATCACGTGAAATCAACCTATTCAAATGGAATGAATTTGTTAAATCTTATGTGCATTACACATTAAAACACATTGGGTTTTATAGAATTTTTCCCAAAACAAAAACACTGGCCATCATATTTTAATATACTAACATTTATTTATATTTCATTGACTAAAGTTTTAGTCGACTAAAATTAGACTACAAACAAAAAAAATGGAGATGACTAAGTTGTGACTAAAACTAAATGTACATTTTCATCAAGAAACTAAAACTAAATAAAGATTTTATGTCAAAATTAACAGTGCCCACGGAACCACAATACAGAACCAGACCTGACCCATACTCAGTTCACTACAGTATAAATAGTTACTGCTGTCATAATGACCTATAGGGAAACAAAGGCGTATTTTAGTTGTGACTCATGGTATTTTTCCTCTATAGACCTAAAGGTTGACTGACTGTTGGATCTGGAACAGCTGAGTCACAGTTTTCTCAGGAAATGAAGGGAAAAAGCAGGATGAATGTTAGATCCACATTCTGTTGAGGAGTCCATAAAACTCCCACATGGAAAAAAATAATCTTTGTGTAGAAGATCAATGAGCCTTTGGATGAATTCAGAATGTGGAGGATAAGGAGCACACAGGAGCTGAACAGATTAAGAATCAGGGACACGGTGTTCTATCCCCTGATCCACAATGTAAACAAGGATGTGTACCTTTGATATGTTTACAAGGAAGCCGCCAAGATGAAGATGAAGATGAAGATGATTTATCAAACACACAAATACATCAACACATTGGACCTGTTTACATGAGAGTTTTTATTCCTGTTTAATTCAGAATAAAAAATAAAAATACCGCTTTAAGATTAACCATTTAAACACCTAATTCCAGTTGAAATTAAAAAAAAAATGTAATTAAACTTAATTCTGAAAAAAATTACTGGGTTATTCCACTCTTAATTCCACGTTAGATAATTCATTTGGCATGGAAACAGTTAATTCCTCTTTAACAATATTCCTAGTCTTATCGCGCACATGTTCTGCACTGTAGGCTTTAGTATGTTGATTCAGTTCAGCTGTTGCTTCATATTTAGTACAAAAATAAACGCAAAAATCATATATAATATGTCTAACATGACGATAATTAGCCTAGCCATGCTAGAACCCCCTAGTGGCAGCAAATGTAACGTGCTACCGTAGTAGTCTGTTGGTTAGATTTCCCCCAAACACACATGTGATGACAGAAAGGGTAAAAGAGGAAACCAAACCTTTACTGAATCAACAAGAATATTCCAAATAACACAACAACATGTTGATCTTCTCTGAACAATTCATGTAATCTTCTTCATGAAACAAGTCAGGGTTTTAATTTTTAAATCACAATAATCACAGTCAAGGTAACTGTCCAGGCGGAAACGGATCAAACAGCTGATTTCAGATATGATGTCGAACAGATTTAATAACAATAATCACATGAATTTATGCCGAGTTTTTATTCAAAAAAGTGAACATGTTCAGGGTAGAGGCGTGTGTGCAGTCTATTCACAATAACCCTATTTTCCACACTATAAGGCGCACTGGACTATAAGGTGCACGGCCACAGAATAGTTTATTTTTTGTTTTTTTTCATATATAACTATAAGGCACATTAGATGAAGTCAAAATCATGAGATAAAAAAGTTAAAATTCCCAGTCACTAAGCACAACCAGAATTAATCCATATATAAATTGCACTGGATTATAAGGCACACTGTCATTTTTGGAGAAAATTAAAGACTTAAGTGTGCTTTATAGTCTGGAAAATATAGTAATCCTGCTGCCGAGAACATGCGCTCAGACACACAGATGTTGTCACAGAGGTACGTACACGTTCTGCTTCATTTATGTTATTGCAACATTTTTCTCTTGAATTTATTGTATGCGTTTGTGTTTTTGATTGTTCATCTTTCTTGCAAATTGTCCTGTACATGAAATGTGCTACACAAATAAATTTGCCTTGCCTTGTGTCAGCCACCGTACGATGAAAGTCAATACGATATTGTGTCCAAGTGAAACGCAATACAAGTAATGCAGTATTTGAAATTAGTATTCTATATTTGAGTGTGTTACAAATATTCAAATATTCGTAAATTATCTCCCATCCCTAATTTGCGTTTTGTCAATGTATCCATTGACAGTTGTTCTTGGCAGGAGCGTCGTAACTCTCATAAAATATCATCCCACAAGATTTGTGCGATGATTTGGAAGATGAACCTTTCAATGTCTTCATATGATGCTGCATTTCTCTGCTGTTTTGTCTCTAAAATAACAGTTATTTTTTTCTTGTGAATTATTTCGTGAAAAGTCTCCGCCTCCTCCTCTGTCCATGTGTAACGCACCATTTTCACTAAATGATCATGTGACCATGTACATAACGTCCTGTGACGTATAATTGCTGAAAAAGTGTTTCCATTGTGCTTTTCCCATATATATATATGTCCCCCCTCATCCTCGCGATACTGAAATTTAAAAAAAAAAAAACACTTCAACAATGATTATTATGAAACAATGATAACCTTTTTTAATAGTGCTTTTGTGCAAACCAGCGACATTTTCAGGTATTATAATATAAATGAACACTTCAGAAACAACAATTTAAATAATTTTAAAATAATAAACGGAACAAAAGACACACAAAACCGTGTGTGTGTGTGTGTGACAGACAGACAGACAGACAGACAGACAGACAGACACTTAATGAGAGGGATGAGCTTGTCAAACTCAATATAACTATCAATGTACTTTCTCTTTTTAGGGTTAGGGCGTTTGTTTTTGTCATTGTCATTTTCATTGTCATTTCTTTTACCACTTCTTGAGGAACTTGGCGGACACAAAAATTGATCCATGTTCGCTGCAGGGTGGCTAAAAATAGCCTGTGACTCGCTCCGTCTCAATTTAGTCAAGCTGGCGTCAAACAGCGCTGTTGCTTCCGCCCGCTCGCTACAAAATAAAACTTCCGCATTTCAAAATAAAACAGCAAAAAAACCAAAACAAAAAAAAACCAAAACCGTGAATAATTTTGCGTACCCCCTGGACATGCTCCGCGGACCCCAGTTTGAGAACCGTGGTATTAGAACATCGAAACGTCTGAAAAACCACCTCATGAAAGCGTAAAAACTTTTTTATCGATACAAATAATGCAGCATTTAAAATTAGTATTCTATATTTGAGCGTGTCATGAATATTCAAAAATCACGTCCCATCCTTAGTTTAAAGTAACGACATTCACACAAAGGATATCCAGCAGTCAAACCAAAAACACAATATCCCCAAAAGCCGTTCGGGAATAGAATTAAATCTAGAAACATCTTCCAAATGTTGCACAATTCCAAAGTCGTCTTTCTAATGGTATTCGTCAGTTTCTCTGAAGCCAAACTCAGGGTTAAATAAGTTATTTTGACATTTCTAAGGCATTTCCACAACATTCTTTTCTGCTTTTCCTCTTAAATACGTTAAGTTACTTGCCTAAAAGGGTTCCTACTGTTTCCCCACAGACCATCAGTATTTCCCAGATCTTGCAGCGCTCATGCAACACTCAGCTGTGTCCTCCCTTCTGCTCGTGGGACACTGAATGCTTTTTCCAGAACATCTAGAAGCTTCCTCTATAGCTTTTCAACGCGTTTCCTCTGTCAACTTCACAGACACACTTGGTACAGTGGAAATATGCAGTGTTTTAGTGCTTTACTCTAATGGCTCCACAGGGCCTACTTTTAATCAACTATGCACCTTTTCAGCAGGACGACCCTGTTTATTGGCCGTTTCTTAATACCAAGAACCCAGACTGTGCTCGTGTGAGTACGGTGTTGGGAAGAACAGTTCCAGAGATCATCCTTAAAAAAACACAAGTCTATCTATAACTGAACGGCTGCATATTTGTGAACTTTCCTCCCCTCATCTGCTTCCTAACGTATTTCTCACACATCATTACATTGTTACTGGATTATATTTCAATACATTTGTACTACATTTGTACTGGTGCTGTCAAATGACTCCAATTTTTAATGAGATTACCGTATTTTTCGGACTATAAATTGCAGTTTTTTTTGTCATAGTTTGGCCGGGGTTGTAACTTGTATTCCAGTGCAACTTATGTGAAATGATTAATACATTATTATATCATTTTGGATGTTGTTTTCACACTGACAACCACAAGAGGATGCTGGTGAGCATGAGCATGTTCTTTAGATTAGATTACATTACTGTATTTTCAAAACTATAAAGCGCACTGGATTATAAGGAGCACTGTCAATGGATTTTTCATATATAAGGAAATTTAAGTCACAATAACATCCAACCTTGATGACTTGTAACACGGAACAAAACACACTGTTGTTCTGCTAAATCAAACTTTAAAAAAGTCAAAATTCTGAGTTAAAAAGCCAAAATTGTGAGATTAAAAAAAATTACAAATATGAGATAAAAAGCCAAAATCCAAGTCACTAAGGACAACCAGAATTAATCAATAGAAAAGGCGTTCTGGATTATAAATGGTACTGTCGTTTTTGCTTTGAATTAATTTTGATTAATTATCATCAAAACACATTTTGTCGGTTCAACTGTTTTGTCTCTTTTTTGGTTTTTCACACAAAATACATAAAAATAAAATAAAGAAACTGAAAAAAAAATGTGGAGAAAAAAAATGCTAAAATCCAATAAAATAAAACTAACACAAAAAAGGAAGGAAAAATCCAAAACACAGAAAACACCCCCAAAAATATGATAAAATATCCACAATACGTGTAAAAATCTAAATATAATATAATGCAATTAATATGTTTACTCAAGACTTTTAACAGTTTCACTCAAGACTTTTAACAGTTTCAACAAAACAACTGTAAACAACTGATCAATTTAACTGTTAACATTTTTAATCAGATTAATTATGATGATGGATTAACCTGTGTTAATTTATATATATATATATATATATATATATACATATATATATATATATACATATATATATATATATATATATATATATATATATATACATATATATATATATATATATATATATATATATACATATATATATATACATATATATATATATATATATATATATATATATATATATATATACATATATATATATATATATATATATATATATATATATATATATACGATAAGATAAGATAAGATAAGATTTCCTTTATTCGTCCCGCAGTGGGGAAATTCACATGTTACAGCAGCAGAAGAGGGCATCAGTAAAAAGAAACAATATACATTAAATATCAAATAAACAATATAAACAAGTAATATACAAAAACTATGAACACTATGAACAGTTGGGCGGTTAAGTACAGAAACAGAAACTAGCAGCTGAATGTAAGAAGGAATGGGAAATGTAAGGAATGGTAGTGCTACAAAATATATTGCATATGGTTGTTGAAAAAATTGATATTGCACGTGAGCATTAACACACCAGATTTAAAGATTGATATATTGCACCTACACTTCACCTCAGTTAAATATATATACAGTATATTGATATTGCACATGGGATATAGTAAAACACACATATATATAAATTAAGGTCTTAAGGGGTGGAAATAAACAAGAAACTGCTGAAGGAATAAAAGGGTGGTCTAATATTTTTTTCCCATAACTGTATAACTTAGTGTCAACTAGAATCAATAAAAACAGACTGAAATCAATACATTTGCATTTATGTTAGGAGGTTGGAGTCATTGAGTTTTTCCAAAATCTGTATTTACATCATGTACTGAAAGTGTAATTTGTTTCTGGAAGTGTCTTTAACCGGGTTCATCTCCCATGAACCCCATGAAAATGACATTTTGATGACAGACGACCCACTCCCGTCCATATTTCATAATTTGATTTTAAAATAAGTGGATTGTTGTTCACACAGACTCTACACAGGAATGAATTTCATAAATCAAGAAACGAAAGATGACTAAGAAACACCGCAGGGGTGTTAAAGGATGTGCTCTAAGTATCTCTACAGCAGAGGTTCCTCTGACAAATGTATTATGAAGTGTCACAACACTGACATTTGTTTTTACTACCTTCAGTGTGAAATGACTACATCAGCATCTGAGATCAAACAGAGCAGAAGGAACAGTCTGGTATGAAGCACGAACAAAGAGGGAGAACATTATACACACCTTTACTACACAAAAAACACTGCTAGGAACTGGACAGAGTATTTTATTTTTTTAATATGTGTATTAATATGAAATGAACAGTTATTTTTCAGGAGGTTAAAACTAGATAAATCAATAAACAGGGACGAGATATACAGTATGTGAAGCAGTTGTAGCCTAATAAATACACTACCTTGTTATATTTGCTAAAAAATATGACAACATGTGAGGCTACATGCTAACAGATGCTAATATTCACCAGTTAGCAAAACTTTGAGGAAGTGCCGTTGAAGTGTGGATGTGTTTGGTTCAGATGCTAATGCTATTTAGCCGTGGGCACACACTGTTATCTGCCTTACACAGTCGAAAATGGCCCCAAAACGTTTACTATTAATTAACTAACTGTGTTTTTAAAAAGCGCAGAAACAGTCCAGACCAGATGCACCTGTTCTGTAGCGTGTTTGCAAGTTTGAAAATAGTCGCCAGTAATTTACGTGATCAACTTTTTGATCGGCATATTTTTCTGGGTAT
>CM035794.1:76121872-76144372 GCA_020466265.1 Siphamia tubifer
TATATATATATATATATATATATATATATATATATATATATATATATACACACATATAAAATCAAGAACAGAAAAGTTATATTATTACATTGATGTTATGTATAGATTCAGTATACTAGATGATGCATTAAACCTCAAAATCCAGGAATATAATAATTTTGAATATGTTTGTATTGTTTTTTTTGTTTTGTTTTTTTTACTGTTTTCTTTTTCTTTTTTTATGTTAAAATAAAATGTAAAAAATCAAATGAAATCAAATCAAATACAAAAGACCAGCTGTAGAATAAGTGCATCAAAGTGTTAATAAGATGTCTAAATATAGCTCTGGATGATATACCCATAACATTCCAAGACCAGTTATCGTTTTAGACATTAATAAGACGTTTAAAATATTATTGCTGTGAACATTTCCACACAGCTGCCACTCTGTCTGGTCGTATAATCCCAGTGTGATTAACGCAGTGTGTACATTAGACATGCAGATCCATGAAAAATTATTTCAATAAGTCACAGCAAAGGTCACAGAAGCAGCTACCCATCATATCACACACCCACTGGGTCATTAATTACAGTCACAGTCATTTATATTAAAAAAACGTCACTTATAAAATCACATTTGCATATATAAATGTGTGATGACAGAAAATGAACGTAGTGATTAACCCATAAAGACCCAGAGCCTCTTCAGTGTCACTTCACAAATGATTTTTTTCCATCTATTTCATCATACTTAATTGATTTATCATCATTTATTATAATATTAACCCCCATATTATTTTTGTTTTTTCAGAATAATGGCTTGGACTCATATACTCATATAAAGAAAAGGTGCAAATAATTACCACTGAACACAATGTAAAATTATTGATTTATTGGGAAACTAACCTGAACTAAATTCACTTCCCAATAGGGATGGTGAAACTTTTTTTTTTTTTTTTTTTTTAAATCACTGATCATTAACTGGTCACATATATTTTAACTGTTTTTTTATTACACTGTCTTCTGCTGTAGCAGTTTGAGGTTTTCTTCTGAAAATTTAAAGTGCTTTATCAATTAAATGTATGATGATTATTATTATTATCATCATTATTAATAATAGTAAACACATTATATAATTAAATATAAAGCAAAGGCAAAACAGAGGCAGTGGTTCAAAGTCAAATTAAAAACTAAAATAAATAGGAAATAAAAACATGTATTGTACAATTAGTGGTTCATATGATATTAAATATTATCAGTAGATACTTTTGGTCACTGTGACAAGATTTGAAGAAAATATTGTGAAGTTACTGCAATGACACTAAAGTACCAGCAGAGGGCACTGTCTGCCTTTTACACACAGCAGAACCATCTGGAAGGTCAAACTGAAAACATGTCAAAGCCTGTATGTGTGTGTACAATAAACTGGAGACAAATATCATCTGTTCAACTTCAACCAGAGGTGGGAAGTAACTGAGTAAAAGTACTTTGTTACAGTAGAGTAGATTTTTTACGTATCTGTACTTTACTTCAGCATTTATTTTTTCTGGCAACTTTTTACATTTGTTCATGAATATCTGTACTTTATACTCTTTATATTTATATAAATATATGTACTTTATACTCTTTACATTTATATAAATATCTGTACTTTATACTCTTTACAATTATATAAATATCTGTACTTTATACTATTTATATTTATATAAATATATGTACTTTATACTCTTTACATTTATATAAATATCTGTACTTTATACTCTTTACATTTATATAAATATGTGTACTTTATACTCTTTACATTATATATAAATATATGTACTTTTATACTCTTTACATTTATATAAATATATGTACTTTATACTCTTTACATTTATATAAATGTGACCTGATCAAACACATTATCTACACAGTAACTCACATTTAAAGGCTATTATTTTTTGGATACTTTTCAGATTTTATTATTTCATTCAGGGGCCAAAAAATTACTAAACATAAATGCAGTTTTAGTTTAGTTTTAGTAGAAGTTGTGCTTGTTGTTTGTTTTTTTTTTTACTTTTACTCCAGTAAAAGGAGTTGAATCAGTACTTCTACTTTTACCAGAGTATTTTTTCCACAGAAGTAACTGTACTTCTACTTAAGTACAGAATGTGAGTACTTTGACCACCTCTGTCTTTAACAAACATTTATTTTTGAGGTTAAGAAGCAGGGGAAGCATGATTCCGGGGTAGGGGTGGTGGAGGGGGTGGGGGGGGGGGCAACGAAGAGGAGGAGAAAAGAGTGGAGTGAGTGACATGTTGAACTAATACTGGAGTCAGAACTGTGTGTTTATTAGACCTTAGGGAACAAAGAATACATGGGTTCTAAATCCAAAAGCATGTTTCCTGTGTTGAATATTTCCTGTGTTGAGGGTAAATGGAATGATTCATCACAGCTGGATCATGGAAACAGGTGGAAGTTTTGATTTGATTTTTGATTTGATTTGAATGATTTATTTTCAAACATGTGCAAAGTGCAACAATAATCAATACAACAATAATAATAATAACAATGACATGTACAAAAAGGAGTAGGATGAAGCATAAGCTTATTTAATTCTACCCCTTCTTCATTTCCTCAATAACCTAAATTCATATTATAGTAATATAGTGCATAGTACAAAAATGATGATAAATAAAAATAATAACAATAAGAATAACAACAATACCAATAATCAATAACTGAAGTACTAAACATAGACATATATACAAAAAAAAACTAAAAACAAATGAGCAGATAGGAAAGTAGGTAACAAATAGAGTTTTTTTGTTGTTGTTTATTGTTTTCTTTTTTCCTCCCTTCCTTCTTCTTCTTCTCCCTTTCTTTTTTCTTCCTTTTTTTTCTTCCTTTTTCTAAGTTGTCTGCATTTTGTTCTTATTTTTTATTTTATTTATTTTATTTTATTTTTCTATTCATTCACTTATTTTATTCATGTATTTATTCATTTATTTATTTTTTTATATATCTTTTAAGTTTTCAGGTGTTTGTACTTTTAATATTTTTTTTTTCAATTCAATTCAATTTTATTAGGGAGTCATGGACAATTTTAAACATAAATGTTACCATTTGATGCATTGTACAGTGTAGCCATTGGATAACTTACATCTGTAGGATACAACAAATACATGATTACAAGAATGAATAAACAAATAACCCCCCCCCCCCCCCATACACACACACACACACACATAAACAACACAAAAATAAACAATCACACACATTAAAATAAACTAAAATTTTGTCAGCAGCAACAATGGTGAAGATAAATAAGTTAAATAAAACAATGTGAAGGATGTGGATATATTACAAACGTGCATTCAGTTGTGATTTGAAAATTTCATTTCATTGTTTTTTGGAAACAACAACCTGTCAGTAGACTACGCTTTACTGTTATATAAAACTTCATTTACATTTAGAATAAAATACTGGACTGTCTTCTAACTCTGCACTCAGCAATCGACTATTTCGGACTTCCTCCTAAAGTCGTCTTCTGAACCCACAGGTCCATGTGTGTAGATCAGTAACTGTGGACACACTATCTGAGGACATGAAGACCTGAGGACACTTGGCTTTGTCTTTAGGGACCCTCTACTGACTACCACTGAAGTGTGATGTTGTTTAAACTTTAGCAGAGGGTGCCATGGCTCAGTTGGTAGAGCAGGTCGTCCAGAAACTGAAGGGTTGGTGGTTCGTCTGTCCTTGGGCAAAGACACTTCCCTCTCCTGCCTCCAGTGTCACTCACACTGGTGTATGAATGTTTGGTGGTGGGAGGGGCCCTAGGCACGCTACTGTCAGTCTACCCTAGGACAACTGTAGATACATATGTAGTTTACCACCACCAGAGCGAGCATGTGAGAGCGAATGAATAATGGCTCACTAATGTAAAGTGCTTTGAGTGGTAAAAAAAAAAAAAAACACTATATAAACTCAATCCATTATTATTATTATTATTAGAAAAGTGAACCTAAAAATAGCATTTTGTGTCGGCGAAAAAACATGCCCTAATCACTTCCATGTTAACACAGTTTGACTCAAAACAGCAAAATCTAAATTTCTCAATGTTCATCCAAATGGTGTGATTTTGATGTTAACTATATGTATGTTTTTATTTATTTATTTATTTATTTATTTAATGGTTGTATGTATATGAATGTGTATTGTTTTTTTGTATAATTGTTGTTTGTTTTGTGATTCCTTTGTGGCCTGTAATAACGTGTATATATATATATATATATATATATATATATATATATATATATATATATATATATATATATATATATATATATATATATATATATATATATATATATATACATAGTGCCCCCAGTCATCTAAAAAATGAGCTAAACGTATTTTTACTCCAGATAATCCCTTTAAGTCCCATAGAGGGTTAAACACATTTCTATGTACATTTGTTCTCCTTATGGAACCATGACTGTAGCTTCTGTATGTTTTTATGTGAGCTACTGGATATTATAATTTCCCTATGGGGATGAAAAACTCTATTCTATTCTGTTTAAAATAAAGTATATACGTATGTTCGCAGATAGTGACGTTAAGATGAGCCGTTTATGCTACGATAACAGTTATTTTTATTCAGGTTAAAGCAGCCTCATAATGACAGAAAGTGTGAAGTATGTGCCAGGTGACAGAGTAAAAAAAAACAAATAAATACACTTGTTCCTGAACTGCCATGGAGGCAGTAGATCTGTGCTCCAACACATCACTGTATCCACATCACAGCTGACATTCCTGGGAGGATTCAGTGGTATCAGATAAACCTGCACACTCAACTGGAGCAGCATGATGTTCTGATACAGATTTTAGATTTATACAAATGATGAAAAATACTACACTGCTTCTTCTGTTGGTGCAGGATTGGTTTGTAAATGTATAGATTCTGTTCTAATACTTTGTTTTGTTTTTTTCCAGTATAATATACACTAACTACACAGACCATCGATGCAAAACAAACTTGACTAAAATGTCTTCATGTGTTTTTGTTGTTATTCTTGTATCACGTAGCTTTGGTCGACGTGTTTCCACATGTTGTAACACGTCATCGTGATGGAAAAGCTTCTAGTTTTGGCTTCGGTCGACAAAACAAAAGCCTTTATGTCTGCACCTCCAGCATGTGTCTGTGTCAGACGTTAAAAAACTAAACACAACCATGACTCTAGTCTAAATACTGACCCTTCAACACCCACAGACTCTTTTTGTGAACGTTCCAAAATTATTAGTTTTTTTTTCTCTATTTGACCTTTTTTAAAATGACTCATATTTAACTAACATCACTTTTATGAGTCTTTGGTTCATTTATTTGTGTATTTACACCCTAATCGTTGTTGTTGTTGTTGTTGTTATCATGCTTGATCATTTCTTGTTTGTTTTTTTGGGGCGGGGGTTAGAGCTTTTGTCTCCCACCCCCCCCACACACTCTTTTTCAGTCCAGCATCAAATTGTGGTTTAATTAGAACCCATAATAAAGTTAGTATTAAAGAAAAGGAAAATAAAATAAAGTTTAAAAGGAAAGAGAAACACACACAGACAAACAGACAGACAGACACGCAGACAGACAGACACACAGACAGACAGATAGACACACAGACAGACAGATAGACACACAGACACACAGACAGACAGCTAGTCTGTTGCTCACATTAATCAAACTCATTCATAAAAACACATCAATAAAACTAGAAAAGCACTCTGAGAGCGCAGACCTCTGCCAAGGTAGACCACCCGCCCTTCCCGGATCACCACCAAAGTAAAATCCTTTCTTCCTGTTCACATTTCCAACATATCCTGAAAATTTCATCAAAATCCGTCCATAAGTTTCTGAGTTATCTTGAACACAGACAAACAAACACCGGCAAAAACATAAAATCCTAACATTCCTAAAACAGTCCCCTAAGTTAAAAAGTACCAAACAAGGTAACACTAAATAAATACCAAATAAAAAAACTAAGGGGGTTACTATTGGGGGGGGGGGCACCAGGAGATGAACCAAATCTTCATCTGGACATGACAAAGACCATGCACAGATGTTTGCAGAACTGTCCAGTGACTTCAGTTCATGTTTTCTCCAGTTCAAACAAACGAGGACGACCTGCTGTCAAAGTTTAAATCCTCCTCATTGGTCTGTGGATCCATCTGAACCCGATCTCCGTCCCAGGACAGATGTCCCGGTGGTCCCTGGCAGTCATCAGACACCCGGCTTCTGTTTAAATCTCATCACTGCCTGTACAAGACAACGAACATCTCTGTACAACTCTGACTTCCAGCCTGTTTCCTACAGCACCCCCCCCCCCCCCTCTCTCACTTCCCGTCTGTCTGTCCGCCAGAGACTGTGTCCATGTGTTGTGTTCAAAACTAGAGCCACATTTAGAAGCAGTGGAATATATGTGCTGTGTTTTCCTTTCATTTGCTTGAAAGACGTCTTTATTTGCTCGTCAAAAGACTTTTTTTTTGTTTTTCCGTCGTTGCCAGAGTGGCTAAAGATGCAGAATGAAAAAAACAAAAAAAAGTTTACAATTAAAAATCCTTTATGAGATTTGGATTATATTTATGAGTATATTTCTGAGTTTTAACAGCCCACACTGCCATAGTTGTGAACATGCGGGTAGTCCCACATGTTTGGGTCTGCTCCAGTACTGACGTCTGACACAAGGTTTACTACAGCCTCTGTGGCTGAGTAACAAACCATGTGTATACAACTACTACAACTGTCAGTACTAATATTTGGATGTTTCTAAAATGTTCATAGAGGGGTTTTTTTTATAGGAAATTACATGACATTTGGGAAACAAAAGGTTACAGTGTTTTCTGGACTATAAGGTGACACTTAAAACACTTTAACTTAATACAAAAACCACAGTGTGTCATATATGTTCTTAGTGACTGGGAATTTTAACTTTTTATCTAATCATTTTGACTTTCTACTTAATAATTTAGACTTTTTTTCTGATAATTTAGACTTTTTATCTGATAATTTTGACTTTTTTTCTGATAATTTTGACTTTTTATCTAATAATTTAGCCTTTTTATCTCATGATTTTGACTTTCTACTTCATAATTTAGACTTTTTTTCTGATAATTTTGACTTTTTTTCTGATAATTTTGACTTTTTATCTAATAATTTAGCCTTTTTATCTCATGATTTTGACTTTCTACTTAATAATTTAGACTTTTTATCTCATAATTGTCACTTTTCATGTAATAATTTTGACTTTTTATCTAATAATTTAGCCTTTTTATCTCATGATTTTGACTTCACTTAATGCTCTTTACAATCCAGTGCACTTTATATATGAAGAACCTAAAATATAAACCATTCATTGACAGTGCGCCTTATAGTGACTAAATATTGTCATCAACGAACCTTTATCACGTGACAAAAATGAGACCAAACCCGTCGTAAATGTGGGTCTTGTGACGATAACTATAATTAAATATATAATGCAGTTGTAGATGACCAATAAAAACCAGACAAAATGTGGCTTAATATATAAAGAAACATTCCTAAAATGTTGACAAAAACAAAATGAGACAATATTTAAATTCTTTGAGCTATGTTGTCTTTTGTTGTTGCTGTCTCTTGTGAGGAAGTTGTCAAATTATGTCCCCATCAATGTCAACATCATGTTTAGTCCCATGGTGTGTGTGTCCACAGAGACATATCATCGTATAACTCAATGAATACTTGACATATCACCATGAAATGACATGGACATATACATATAGCTAATGCACATCAGATGCAATGATCTATTTGAGTAAAAGGTCAAAGGTCAAGGTCACAATTAACTAAAAGTTCAAAATCACATTATTAGTTATAACTCAACAATGGAGGGTCACAGAACTGTCAGATTGGTACCAAATGATGCAGAATGAATATTTCTACAGTTCTCATAATTGATGTTATCACCTACGACCAATATTTTTTTTAGATCTCTGGAGGTCAAAGGTGACATGTTGCAAAAGTAACTTTGGTAACACTGTTTGTGTGTCAAATATAGACATATCACGCTATAACTTAATCAATACTGGATATATTATCATAATATTACACGCACTAATGCTGATGTCCAAAACCAGAACAGGGGATGATCCCCTTCACCCCCCCCCAGCAAATCACACCCAGGTTGCACTGTAGGTCTAAAAGTCATAATCCATTCAATGTAACTTGTATGTGAAATGGCGGAAAAATTACATATACTGTCAGATCACAATGAAAGCATCATAATTCAATCATGACCTTGGTTGGAGTTCTGTAGGTGAAGTCATTAATAATTTGAAATCCCCCCCCCCCCTCAGGTAGTCACATGAATTTTAATCATGTGTCCTTTCTTACAACAAAGACTAGTGTCATGATGTAAGCTTTAATAAGACTAAAATAAGCAGCTGTGTACCGTTATCTGGTTTAAAACCTCAGCTTCTGATTCAAATAACATTGAGCCTATTTCCACAAAAGTCTAATAACTGACCTTATACGCTGACATACATGTAAGACGTGATAGTAAAAAACTAAACAAAACAAAACAAACCTGCTTTAGGTGCTTCTTTCGGAGGACATATGTAAATTAGACATGTTAAAATGGGAAAAAAAACTTTTGTTATTTTAAACCAATTGCTGTGATTCTCATCCTTCCAGCTGTGGAACGACCAGATATTAAATTATTTAGATTTTGGACACATGATATTTTGCCCCATTTTACCTCATACCTTCACTACCATTAACCAAAGGGTATTTTGGGGGTATAGGTTTGACAGCTTCAGTAAAGTCACACTGAACAAATGATTATTGAAATAACTTCCTCTCCAGTTCTATGTATAATATGTAATTACTTTCATGTTCAACCTAATAAACTGTGTTTTGTGTTCAGAAAATGTTATGTGTAATGTTCCAGTGCTTTTACTGTAAAAAAAAATTTTTTCAAAGTTAAATTTGTCATTATATTTAGTTAATTCAGTAAATGTATGAGGTACAATGATGTGATGCCTGATCTGACACCCCAAAAATCACCTAAAATTTTGAAAATTTTTGCTTTAAATCTAACTATGCCTGTGTATATTACTAATGTATTGAGTATCACCTTACAGAACATTCCATCATATTTCATGTCATACCCCCCAAAATGCCCTATGGTTAATGGTAGTGAAGTTAGGAGGTAAAATGGGGCAAATTATTAGGTATTTTTGATAAAAATAAACATTAAAACTACATGGCTCATGCGGCAGGCCTTCCCATGGTCCAACATCTAAATAAGTTCATATCTGGTCATTCTACGGCTGGAACAATGGGAATCACAGCAATTGGCTTTAAAATAAGTTTTTTTAAACACGTCTAATGTACATAGTGATGATAGACTCAAACTTCCTGTTATTTTCCACTTGCTTTGTTCTGTGATTGTAATTGTGTTAACACGTGCTGCTGTAAAAAATAAATAAATAAATCCAATTAAGCTGTAGACATCCAGGAATGGCAGATGTGTTAATCTGATTTATCATAATCAAATTACAGCTGTTATCTGATAAAGACTGATTATCCTGTTTACACTTGAGTGACACTGATCTGCAAATAAAATGCTTCCGGAATAAAACTAATGAAATGTTCCCACATGTGTGTTAGTGATAAAGAAAACTCAAGTCTTAAATGATGGTTTTGGCTTAAGTTTCCAAGATAAGTCTGGGGTCAAAATGTGAAATTCGTAGAATGAACAAGAGAATAGATTTTAGTCCAAAGGAATATTGGTGTCAGATCTACTAGATCTAATAGATCCAATAGATCTACTTCCAAACACTGTGTGCACATTATGATCCCTTCACTTTACAAGATCTTTCTAGTCTATTTATGATCCATTCTATACATTAAGGCGTTGCAACTTCAGTTTTCGACTTATCCATCAATAAAGTCGAAGTCGAGTCAACAGGTCGCGATGACGTCATCACATTTTCGGCAGAGGAACTACTGTCCAACGATGAGCAACGAGTATTAACGTTCACTGCAACCTAACAATGTCCACAGACAAGACACAATCATCAACATTTTAACCCCAACAGAGCAAAGGCTAACACCTGTTAGCCTAACACCTACACATCAGTAGTTGAACATAAGTCTGGACCCACGGCTCTAAAACCAGACCTGCAGACAATCCGGGTCCGGTTTTAGAGCCGTGGGTCCAGACAAAATCCGGACATATGGTCACCCTACGTAAAGTGTCAAACCTTTAAGGCAGCGGTCGCCAACACAAACACACCACGCTTGTCCACATCATGTTTGGAAAAAAAAACTGCGTTGTCTTCGTGCACATCGTCTGCACTGCTGCTCATATAAATCACGTTAGCTTGCGGACGCCTCTTCAGACACCGTGCATAACGTTTGTGTTTCTGTTGGACTGTCATATTGTACGGGTCACTGTGTCATTTTGTTTAGTCAGACCCACCACCCTGTTTTACCTGCAGCAGCCGAGGGACTGGTCTGTGTTTATGAGCCGAGGTAGAGAAACAATAACATGCGACTTGTCGACTTATGCTATAGGAGTTTCTGTCAATGCCCTAGTATATGTGTACATAAACCAGCATATATGTGGAATAACACACCATCATATATATTAAAAACATTAACTAACCAGCACTAAAGTCATTTATTTCCGATTCATCTTATTAAAGTATGTACGATTTAGCACATTTAATGTCTGAAGCAGATAGTTAAAAAAATAAAATAAAACGTAGAGCAGTGTAATCAAACTACTTCAGAAATTGGATAATGATCAGAGTATTGTGTGAATGTAAACAGACTCCTTGTTCTCTGCAACAAAATTGCATTTTGCTGAAAATTTAATGACAAATACAGTCTGTCTACGTCTCAGTCATTGGAACATGAGGAGCTAAGTAGAGTATAGCAGGTGGCAACTGCACGTGTTATTGTAAGAATAATGTTAGCAGCACTACGCTGTCCAGACGAAATCAAGTTAGTTGTTTTTCAAATATCTCCAAATGTGTAGAGTAGCTAATACTGTCTGGTCCCAAGGGAAGTTGACACAGAGAGAAAGAGAGAGACAATGTGAGCAGTTGAAAACATACTGTGTACTTTATGAAACCATTAACGTCATTATCTGTTTCCACACCAACAGAATAACATTTCATACAAACGGCTGCAACATCTGGGAATGAGTGAGTGAGTGAGTGAGTGAGTGAGTGAGTGAGTGAGTGAGTGAGTGAGTGAGTGAGTGAGTGAGTGAGTGATTTCTGTATAAGTGATGATTGTCAAATCATAACTTATACAAAATACTAAACTTAACCCTTTTTTTGCATGAATTATGAGAACCTTTGTCCAGATTTCTTCCTGAGTTATTTTATTCTAATTTAGGCACAAAAAACACAATGTGTTACACAACGGGGTCTACCCTGGCGCAGGTCTGCGCTCTCAGTACTTTTCTAGTTTCCAGCTGTTTTTGGAGGGTTGAAAAATGACTTCTACTTCCTCATACATGTCTATGACACAGTGATGAGGCGTCTGTGATGTGTGAAGGAACTCTCCCCCCCTCCCCTCTGACTCTGTGTGTGTTTACCATCCCAGAGTAACATCCAGCTAGGTTTGGTGACATCGCTTGTTTTGCAAACGTGCAGTAAAAATAATGAGGCTTTATTTCCACAGAGACACATGAACCAGTTTGATCCAACAGTTTTTTACAGTTTGTGCAGCAGCTACTGTGGCGCCGTCCTCTCTTGTAGATGCTAATGCTAATGCCACCTCAGATTCGCTGCAATGGGGGAGGGGCTTAACCCCACATGAGTGACGCCAAGGTCCACATGACGTGTAGTGGACAGACTTTTTCTGAGTGTCTGGTTTCTCTGTTGTTTTCTATGAATGATGGTAAATCCATTAGTAGAGGGGACACACAGCATGTGTTGGTAACTCGGAGTGACCCATCAGATTCCAAAAGGAGCGTGGAAAAGTGCTTTTCAGTGGAATGACACCTTCAAAAATGATAAAAAGTATACCCCTTTTGTATGAAATACAGACATGTTAGTTTACTTCTGGTTAAAGTAACTGCTGGAGCGAACTATTGATGTAAGTGAGTGTTGACGGGGTGTCCCAATTTATAAGAGTTGCTTTTCAAACCCTACCCCTTTATAGCTCTGTTTGAGGAGGTAAGGGGTGAAATGGGATTCAGCCTTGAATCCTGATGCTTAGCACTTTTCCTCCATTTGCATATTGCAGTGATTGTGTCTACTGAGGTGGATTTATGTTGACAGTATGGTCTGCATTCTTGTGTTTCACTGGGTTGTGACGTTGCGGTGTCACTTCCCTGACAGAAAAACCCACCACCCTGCATCTGACACACTTCACCAAACAGCTTAAACACATCTGCTCTATATTTAGCAAACTTGTAAGTGTTAAGTGCAAGAGAATTTAAAAAAAAAGAGAAGAAGAAGAAGTGAAAATAAAAAGCTGTGTTGTTTGGTTTTGTTTTAGCTTCCTTTTCATACTTTTATAATTGACACATTCTCCAAAAATATCCAACTGTTTGGTTCCATATGGGTGGTTCAGTTCATGTCCTAGTTATTGATTTTAATTGATTGCTATTTGTTTCATTGATTGTGTTTTAACTGTAATTGTGTGTTTTTGTAAAGCACTGTGTAATTGCCATATATATGAATTGTGATATACTAATAAACATTGCATACTGTGACTCGGGGATATAATCCAAATATGTTTGCCAAAGAAAACCTCCCATGTTCAGTTTGTTTCATATGATTCCATCTTACCTGGAATGACCTCAAAAAGAAATTTCCCCCCTTCATCCCCGCTGGTTGGATGCTCTGTCACTTTGTTTCCAGGCAAGAAAATGGCTCCCTGTGAAAAACCAAGCAGAGGAAGGAATCATTACATGTCACATAATGTAATAGAATTAACTCACTTATTCAGAATTCATACACATGAGCCTTTGTTGTTCCCCAGTGCTGCACACTTGGTATGAACTGTTCCATATTACACATTAAACCTGTAAGTGCACTCTGAATTATACAGTTGAAACGTTAGCCACGCCTCTGTCGGTCTGGCCAGGACAGCTGTGGCTACATATGTAGTTTACCACCACCAGAGTGAGAATGTGAGAGTGAATGAATAATGGATACAATGTGTGTTTTCAGTATGTGTGTACAATAGAAAACCACTCTATAAATACAATCCATTATTATTATTATACTTCTATCCATGGACATAAAATTGCGTATGGACGCTATGGACATGTCCATACCAATATTTGGATGTTGCCAATTTTGAATGGGGAATTACAGGACATTAAGGAAACAAAAGGTATGTTTCCCCCTCCTCAGTTCAGTCTGTCATTGGTGGGGACAGCCTTGCTATTTTTTTTATAGTGTTGCTTTCCTCAATGAAAATTTGGACTAAATATTGTTGTCAACAAACCTTTATCATGTGACAAAAATGAGACGAGACTAGACGTAAATGTTGGTCTTGTGACGATAACTATAATTAAATATATAATGCAATAAAAAATGAGACCAAATGTGGCTTAAGAAATAAAAACGTTCCTAAAATGTCTCTTAGTTTTTGTTGACTCTGGTTTGGTTTGTAGAGTTCAGTGACATGGACTCACGATGAGCACTGACCTTTGACCTTTATTTTTTGGGGCCGAAAACAATCACCTCTGTTTTGTCCACAGAAGTGATTGTTTTCAGCAACACCAACACTTACATCATAGTAAGGAGACTGTCCCTAAAGACAAACCCAAGTGTCTTGACATCTTCATGTCCTCAGATAGTGTGTCCACAGTTACTGATCTACAGCCAGTACCTTTCTGGATGCAGGAGACGTCTTTAGGAGGAAGCCCGAAATAGTCGACTTGCCGAGTGCAGAGTTAGACGCTCTGGAAATTCATGATTTCGTTGCATTCTTTTTTAAAAACAACAACCTGTTAATAGACATTTCAATTTCTAATGCAATACTAGACTATGTGTTTAAAAAAGAATGCAACAAAAACATGAATTTCCAAAGCGTGTAACTCTGCGCTTGGCAATCGATTATTTAGGGCTTCCTCTTAAAGACGTGTTATGAATACAGAGGTAGTGGCTGTAGATCAGTAAGTGTGGACACACTATCTGAGGACATGAAGACCTCAGGACACTTGGGTTTGTCTTTAGGGACCCTCTACTTACTACCACTGAAGTGTGATGTTGTTTAGAACTTTAAAGTAGCATTCCATGTTAACACAGTTTGGTTCAAAACAGCAAAATCAAACTTTTTCAATGTTGATTTGAATGGTGTGATTTTGATGTCAACTATATGTATGTACTCCCAACCATCTAAAAAATTAACTAAACTAGATAATCCCTATTTTTATGTTTCTACTTTATGTGGGTGTTCACTTACCTATTAACATGTAGTTACTGTTACAACATTACATAGTCCTTTAATACCACACAATACTTATTAGCCTTTGTACCTTTGTAAATATACACATACAGTACTACACCAGTTTCATAAACAATAGGACAGATAACTTTGGTTTTGGGTCAGCTGGTCAGGTACAAATTCCCAGCCTGTTTTTTTTTTGTTGTTTTTTTTTGCCCCTGTCTCTGCTGACCCTGGATCTGCTGCCCGACCCCCTGAGGAGCAGCGCAGATGATGAAGCTGAGTTGCTATAAAATGTGGCAGCATCATAGAAGATCACCATTTTTCTGGATAGCTGAACACTCAGCCCTGTTTGCAATGATAAATCAGCCATGTGGCACTAAAGGCCTGACATTCAATAGCACGTGCATCAGCATTTTTTTTTATCCAAAGTCAACATCACCAATACCGTAGTCTGTGTTAAAAAAAAAGGTATGTCGTTTCTATGTCCTCCCAGAGTAACGTTAGCTCACAGATCATGTTAGCAGTGATGGTGCAGGATAAAATTACTCTTTACTACACTGAAAGTATTAGGCAGGAACTCAACACATTCCCATGAGTGAGGATTAAGGTCAAACATGAAGGTCCAATAAATTTTTATTACAATTATTGTGAGAAAAATGTCTGAATTTTGAGAAAAAAAATTTCAGAAGTCTGTCTTTAAACTGAAAATTCAGACTTTTTTTCCACTCTTATAATAATAAAAAATATGTCATTGAAGGGCAGAACAGCATGTTGTCTGTGTGGGTTCCCTCCATCCTCCCACCATCCAAACACATGCACTGATAAGTTAATTGGTTAATCTAGATTATCCATAGGTGTGAATGTGAGAGTGATTGTTTGTCTATATATGTTCAGCCCTGAGATGAACTGGAGACTTGTCCAGGGTGGTCAGATAGGTTCCCCAGTTCATACAAATGGAGCAGGTGGATAGATTTTAAGAAGCAGTTGCAGATGAAAACATACATACTCAGTTAGAGAAAACAGTTGCAAATACAAAAACGATGCAAATTCACAAAATCAAACATGAGTCAAAATGAGGTACAATAAGAGGTATGTGGTGCAAATGAAAAAATGTGCTACAAGAAACAAAAACACATGCATAATCATCAAATGCTCTGCAAAAAGAGAAACTATACAAAGGACTGAACAATGCAAACCAAGAAAATATCTGCAAATAAAAAATGCTGCACAACCGGTCAGTACAGCTGTGGTCTTACCTGGGTTTGATGTTTTAATAATAATGATATTCTCTGTCAACACACAAAATGCACACGTCTTATTTTATATATAAATAAATAAATAAATAATCTCCACATAGTTCTAAAGGAACGTGCGCATGATAGAAAAAAAAAAAAAATAGTTTGAACGTTTGTCGAGTTGTTTTTCATGTGATATACAGGGTGGGTTTAACAAAAGCACAGCTTCTGCTCAAGCCTTTTTTGGTTATAAACATAATATTTTATCTTGTTAAATGTACAGATTTTGTTGTTGTTTTTTTATACTGATAATCAAATGCAGTTCATTCATTCATCGTTATATATAGTATTGATGGTGTTTCTATAATTGTGACGTCATGCTAACCTCTGCCTGCTTTTGAAGATCATACATAATGCTGCACCACCACCACTGAAACTATTTCTCTTTGCTCAGAGACACAAATGTCAACTACTAGATGAGTGTCAAAGTGTCCCATGACGTAAAACTATATTTGGTACCTTTTCTTCTGTAGCCACAAATCAGTGGAATAATCTCCCAACAGAAATAATATCCTGTACAAACTTTAAGTGTTTCTCATGTTTGGCAAAGAAATGGATCTTATCAACTTGTCTGTCTGATGTTACATAGCCAAGGCAGAGCCAAATAAAAATGTTGTTCGCCTTTTAGCCTATGAACCGCAAATTAGACCCGCAATCACCCACGTCCACCCCGAACCGAACCCGTATCCGACACAGCACAACATTTTTCACCCGTTTCGTGAAAATTTGCAGTTCACCCACGGGTCACCCACGGGTACCCGAACCCGTGCAGGACTCTGAACTACGTCATCCAGAAGATTACACTGATTGGTTGTAGTACCGTCCTATTGCATACAGAGGGATTTGAAAGACAACCTTTTAGCCCCGCCTCCTGTGACTATGAAGCACCACTAGACCCATACATGGAATGAATAGGGATAGCACTGCTAGGCTCTTCACAAACTGTTTTATTAATAGAAACTGATGCTGTCTCTCTGTATATTTTATTTGTATTTTATTTTATTACATCAACCTAAGGGCCGACAGGTGGAAATTAGCAGGAAATGCTACAGCCTGGTACAAGTATCTCTCCTTCACCACAAGGTTAATGTTTATATGTACACTGTCCCTTTTAAAAATAAACTCAAAACTAAAAAAATAAATATTAAGCCGTGGATTGAGTCCAGGAAGCCCCACTGAGGCCCGGGTACCAAATCCATGGTCCTGTTTTCCACTACAATCTAATGTTACAGAGCGAGCAGTGAATCCGTTCCTTTAAATCACAACAAAGTGAAAACAGACATTAGCCTCAGCCGTCTTATCACTGTCTGGACTCTATCATTAAGAGTCTGATTACTCCTTCCATCGCTGGTTATGAACAAATGCAGTGTCTAGTGCAGCTACAAACAAAGCTAACACTTTCACAGCCGTTATTAAGCATTAGCAACAAGTTATGATGTCAACTACAATCGTTTGCACGTCTTAATCCAATTACATTTGCAAAGTCGTTAGTTGAACCATGAACTCTTACTATGCATCATTAAGGCAGAAGATACTGCTCTTAATTAACTTATTAATTAGAGTGAATATCAAAACTATTGCACATGATTCAGGCCAAAGCGGAACTCAGTCATTCAGTTAAAGTCGTGTGATTAAGAGCCGAGGCCTGAGTGCCCGTGGAGCATCTGACAGCCATTACAATGACTTCTATCTGGGTTAATGCTAATGCAGACAAGATGTGCAGCGGTGACAGCGTACGAATTGAGGACCCGATCACATTAACAGGATCAGAGGGGAGCCAACTTCCTTCCTGCTGCGAGACAGAGCCCTTTAATGAGCCATAACTGTGACAACCAGGAAGTGGAAACTCTACCTGAGGCCCCAGATGAAGGCCTTTAAAGTAGGTTATAAAGATGGGACAGCACCGGATCAAAAGGGATTGTAAATTTTTTTTCACTAAATTTGTCAAACACGTAATACTTAAGGAGAACAGACGTGACCCTTTAAGTCCTAAACCTCCAACAGCATCGACTGATCTGAACCGTTTAATACCTGTTGAGCCACTAACCCTATCAATATATGGAAATAAATGGTTGAAAAATACAGTTATTTATTTTTTCGTAGTCATCAGATATGACATTTGGACTTTTAGAGGGTCTGTCGTTACCATGGAAACTAGAGGCAGGCTTTTAGCTAGAAATACGTACGTGCGTGCATTGGATTGGGCTTTTCTAATTATGTACATAAAATGACTCCACACTTTGACAAATGCCAAGATTATCTACAAATCCATACATATTTGAAGATAAATTTAATATTATTTACATATAGTACATGCTGTAGAGTCTCCTCGTTCATTCAGCACTTAAAATGATGTTCTATTTGTACTTGGGTGTAAAGTTATAGAACTGAAAGTGATGGAAGAGAGACTGTGTAAAACTTCAACCTCAGTGCATCAATGCTTCTTCATCCTAAACAAAGTGGTTCTGATTTTTGCCTTTTTCAGATCAAGAGGCATTAAGGAAACAATGGCGTTCTGCATGAAAATATGGAAAAGTTGATTTTTGAACAGGTCTAAGCTTAGGTACGTGCATATTTTTTTCCAGAGGTGGTAAAAGTACTTGCATTCTGTATGAAAGTACAGCTACCTGTGTGAAAAAGTACTCTGGTAAAAGTAGAAGTACTGATTCAACTCCTTTACTGAAGTAAATGTTAAAAAGTACAACTTCTCCATTGTGTTCTCCTCGTGTCTGCGTGGGTTTTTTCCAGGTACTCCAGTTTCCTCCCACCATCCAAACACATGCACTGATAGGTTAACTGGTTAACTAGTTAACTGGTTAATCTAAATCACCCATAGGTGTGAATGTGACAGTGATTGTTTGTCTGTATATGTTCAGTCCTGAGATGAACTGGAGACTCATACAGGGTGACCTCTGACCCCGCCTTCACCTGCTGCAAGCTGGGTTAGACCTCCAGTGACCCCCGTGACCATAATGAAGATGAAGTGGGTTCAGATGACGAGTGATGAACTTCTCAATTGTAATGAAAGTAAAAAGTAAAGCTGCATTTTTATTTATTTTTTTAACCATGGATAAAATACTGATATCACCAGGAAAAACCTGAGAAGTTTCAAAAGTGTCAAGAAAGCCATTAAAAGTGAATTACTGTGTAGAAAATGTGTAGAAAAAAAATTATATATATATATATATATATATATATATATATATATATATATATATATATATATATATATATATATATATATATATATGAGTGTGTGTGTGTGTGTATAAGAAATGCAGAATTATGAGATAAAATGGAAAAATTGATATGAAAAGTCATAATTATAATTTGTATAATAAATCAAGATAATAAGTAACATGAACAAAATAAGATACAAGTGGCACAAAAGTGAAGAAAAATCTTTGTTTGTTTGTATTCCTGTATATATGTATGCATGTATGTATATGTTTTGTATTGTAGTTTAAATCTTTTATCCTGGGGCCCTTCTAATAAGCTTTCAATAGCTTCCATGTGTTTGCAAAACTGTTGTTCTGATTATTCATGCACTAAAGGGTTAAGTGTATGTAGCTTGTCTTAGAAAAAGGAATATAATTTAGTTTGTGTCACTACATTATTTTCCAAGGATGACCTCATCTGAGTTTATGACAACATAAAAATGCAGCAAACAGCTCAAAATAGTCTTTTTTTTTCTTCCGTTGGTTAGAGACAGGCGACCATAGAGTGTGGTTGGATTTGTCTGCTGCAAACAACACACTACTGTACCAGGGAGGATAACAGTACTGCACGAAAAATATACATATGTGCTGCTTAGGTTTGACAGGATGGATTATTGTTCTTTTTCTGGTGTCATATAGTATCATCCATTTAACCCTTAAAGACTCAATTCTACTTTTGTGGCCGTTTCTAATTATGATTCCTTTAACAGTTCCAGTTCAAAATGTATAAAATAAGTAACAAAAAAAAGACAATAACAGCTAAAAAGGGTTAAAAGTGAATTAACAACAGCCTCATTTCCCATGTAAACACTTATTCGTCCATGTGAACACGAAGGAAATGGCTTTAATTCCAAATTAATTTATTCGGAATAAATAATTTGGAATTAAAAAACACCATGTAAATGTACAGATTATATGTTTAAGCTTCGGAGCAAAAAAACTCAATATCAGAACACTATGAAATAAAACATTTTAATGCAGTTTTTGTTTAAGATGAGACTGTTAATTACAGTCTAATAACAAGTAATTAATTTCCAGACAAACATGTTAGTGCAGATCAGGTATTAAAAACAGACCAGTTACTGTAATGATATGAACTGACTGATATGGAACCTGGCGGCACAACAGCATGTAGAAATGAAGCGCACCTCAGTTCCAGAGCCAAATGTAAACAGCTCTTCTTAGCCGTGTTATCATCAACCAGTAAGTAATAAGAAATGTTTCTACTGTCAACTAAGTTAACTAAACTATGTGTTGCTTCATGACATATACCCAAACTTTTTTCAATGATGTTCCCCCTGAGAAACACATTTTTAGTCCAGTACCCCTGACATGGACAAAACATTTTTGTAAGAAAAAAAAAAAAAAAAAAAGAGGAACAGTGATGGAAAATCAGTGTCGGATTTTTAAATCCAAATTTATATCAGTTTTTTTATCTAATCATTTTGACTTTTTATCTTAGAAATGTGACTTTTTATCCCACGGTTAAAATGTTTTACCTCATAATTTTGACTTCATCTCATAATTTTTAGTTCTTATTTCATATTTGTGACTTTTTATCTCATAAATGTGACTTTTTATCTCATAATTTGGACTTTTTATCTCATAAATGTGACTTTTTATCTCATAAATGTGACTTTTTATCTCATAAATGTGACTTTTTATCTCATAATTTGGACTTTTTATCTCATAATTTGGACTTTTTATCTCATAAATGTGACTTTTTATCTCATAATTTGGACTTTTTATCTCATAAATGTGACTTTTTATCTCATAATTTGGACTTTTTATCTCATAATTTGGACTTTTTATCTCATAATTTGGACTTTTTACCTCATAATTTGGACTTAAAAATTATTTTAAAACATTCCACGTACCCCCTGCAGTACGTACCTCCAGGAGTACACTCACCATTTGAGCACCAGTGCTTTAAGCTAATTTACTGACAGTAGAAGAAGCACTTTCATTTTTGAATATTTTCAGTAGTGGTCGGGAGGGGCAAGTTTTCCTTCTTATTGTATTTCTGTCAAAACGTCTAGAAATGTTTGAGTAAAAACACATTTTTGTTATTATTTTTGGCCATATATAACTTTTTTAATATAAAAATTAAACCATTAATAGATAATTGTTAATTTTCCTGATGATAGATTCATGTACCACAGCGTAGAACACCCCCACATTTAAAATGGCTGTGACGCCCCTGACTAAATCAACTAAACCCATGAATATAGAAGAGAACTATAGAATAGTGTCCACTGGAGTGACCAGTATGTGTCAGAGGGTTCCATGCAGCAGGAGGCTCAGGTTTGGAAGCAGCAGCGTTCCTAGAGGAGCCTGTTTCTGAAGCTTCATTACAAACGTACGCCTCGAATCAAACTGTCATTTATAAAGTTCTCAGACTGAAAGACAACAGCAGAATATAGACTACTACTTCAGCTGGCTGTGTTTACTTGGCTTCACCATCACAGGCTGTGCTCGCTGTCTTACATAGAGCTAAGTTTGAACAATAAAACACAGACATGGGGAAAAAAATTATTAGACCAACCTTGTTGATTTTAATGCCTGGTCTGGAACATTCTCCAGTCTTCTCCTCACTGCTTTTTGAACAAATGTCTGATTGTCTGTTGTTCCTTTTTATTTGTTTATTTTGTTCAAAATAAATAATAATTAAATCTTATCTTATCTACACCATCAACGTGTGTGTGTGTGTGTGTGTGTGTGTGTGTGTGTGTGTGTGTGTGTGTGTGTGTGTGTGTGTGTGTGTGTTTATACTTGGTCATTTTAATAAAAGTCCAATCTAACCAGGGTGGGGATAATTATAAAATTAAAATAGTTCCTTGTGTAAATGATGGGATCTAATAAATGAGCTCATAAAATGGAGCAGGTCACACGATAATAAAGTGCAAAGGAATATATTGTAAAGTGGAAATTAGCTTTTAGATTGCAAACAGATCAACCATTTCACTAAAGTCAATAGAGCTGAAGTTATTGCTGTAACAGGTCATTTAAGTCCACATGAAGTTCTGACCGGATGATCACACATCTTTTTATCTGATAATTATCATGCAGCTTCAGTGCAGAGGTGGTCAAAGTACTACCATTCTGTACTTAAAGGGATAGTTCACTATTTTTCACATTCATTTATATAGAACCAGTGTCTTTACTCTGGTGCACCCACAGTGACTCCGCCCCTCTCTTCTGACTCCGCCCCTTTACGCTGGTGCACCCACAGTGACTCCGCCCATTTCTTCTGACTCCGCCCCTTTACGCTGGTGCACCCACAGTGACTTACCCCCGACAGTGCCCTGTGAGCCCAGTTCTGGTCCGGGTTTTGGTCAAAGCAAAAGTAGTCCCGGCAGGTTTCCTGGGCTCAACAAAGTAAAACGTGTTTCTTCTCAAGACAGTATGTGTTTGAATGAGTGATTTATTTACATAACAAAACCGTCACGGAACAAAAACTCACACCTCGTAATTGCTTGGAGCTACTTTCTTTCAATAGTCATTGTCACTGCTAACAGCTGTGCGCCTTAGAAAACTACTTTCATCAGTTGTTTGGCAGTGTTAGCGGCTGCTATGTGCA